>QPEY01000038.1:459974-486078 GCA_014706445.1 Hydra viridissima
TATATATATATATATATATATATATATATTTGTTAAAATTAACATAAAGGTTGTGTCTCTTTAATGAATTCCTGTCATTATTTCTCTTCAATAGATGCATTCTCCTAAATAAGATTTTTTAGATGAAGTTATTAGTCTTTTGAAAGTGGACACCATCACACCTGACTTTTAGTGCAAAGTGGTGTTCCTTTGCACTATGTGATGGTAGTTGCTTCAGTAAACTTATTTCAACTTTTCGATTGGATTTATGCTCTTCAATTAACATAATTAAGTTTGAAATGACATTATTTGATTAATAAATTGATTGATTTCAACTTTAAGTGCTTTTGTGTTAGTGTCTTTACAATTTATTTTTAACTACTTTAAAATAACTCAATAAAGAAGCCACATGCTTCATGTGAAAAAAAAATATTGTCATCGTCCTGATAGTTAAATTCAACCTCTGCAGGTTGAAGGTAATCCATGGTAAAATGTTCTTTTCTGTTGAGAAAATTACCACTCTATGCGATAACGAAATTTTAATTCACAAAAGCACAACGTTATTACTTTCATCGAAACTTTATATTATCACCTTTTAATTGAGAAAGTAAGGTATAAATAGCAAGTATAAATATTACATTCTAGTTTTTATATTTAGTATTAGTTAATGAAACATGTTTTATCTTATGGTTTCAAGCAACAAAATCAACAAACTAAACACCTACCAGCGGTTTTGAGAAAGAAAAACGACTTTTTGTCATGAAGAATAGCGTTTCTCAATACTGTTGCTGAAGGCGAGCAGTTGTGCAAAGAGACCAACACAAAACATCAGCTTTTTTTTATGTTTTTTAATAAAATGCATATTATATTTACATACATAAAGCAATTAAAAATACGAATGATACTTAGATCAACTTTACTATATATCCGGTTACTTAATAACGTAAGTTTAATTTTGAAGAGCTGAAATCAATATGCCAAACCTACTTGCTTGAATAAAAATATTTATTTTTTTCTTTTTCAACATTTTCCAAAACCTTTTTGTATAATCACGTTTTTGTATAAAGTCTGAAAACTTGTAGTTCAAGGAAAAGTTGAAAGTATTAGCAAACATCAAAAAAGTCAAATCAAACATGTATCTTAAATTAAACAAAAAGATTTTTCATGAACAGCCAGAAAGTTTTTATTTTTAAAATCTTTTTTTTTAAACTAAGGAGCTTATTAGAATTGTGCTCAAAACGCTCCACGTTTGGTTCGAAACGAAAGATAAGAAAAAACACGCCACCTTTTGATCACAACGGAAAAGTTGCACTCCATCTGTTTCACAGCATTATTAATAACACCATCGTTGGATTTGTTTTACAAAACTCATGATGATAACAATGATTCGAAAGCATAACAACAAAACAGAAGATTAAAATCAAACATTCTTTTTGTAATATTATAACATAATATTCTACATTAAAAAGACACATTGAGATTGTGTGATAACTCTGCTTTTTCAAAACATCATAAGAAAGCAAAGGATGAGGAAACTGGAAAAGTATTTCTCTACAATTATTGTCACTACAAGTTCACCATTCACAGCTTTTTTTTATTAATTTAGATTTTTAATTTAGATATCAATCATTGCCATTTAACTGAAAAGAATCCATGAAACAATTCAAATTAATCTATAACTAGTTTTAACACTTGTCAATACTTATTCTTGTTGTTTTCTTAAATAATCCTAATAATAAGTTTGCTCACTACTCACAAGTGCGATTAAAACAGGACGATTCTAATACCAACAAACTTTTTACATGTCAGAAAGATCAAGTTTATATAAAAAACTTAACAAAACATGTTCTTAAAAAAGGTTGGCGTACAAAGTTTAAAATTGATTTCTGTTCTATTTATTTTTTTCTCAAACCAATTGTTACTTTTAACTATCTAATAAACTAATGCTAATTTGGTTATTTCCTTTATAAAGTTGCATATCAATGCTAATTATGACCAGTTTTATTTTGAGAGTTTAAGAAAATATAAAACGTTAGATACATTGAAATAGGCCGAAAGTCAGTAAGCAAAGTAAAACATCGGCAGATATAACGGCAGATGTAACGCAAAATTGAAAGCAAGTTATTTTTGATGAATGTTAACAATTTTTTCGTAACGAAGTTGTTATTTGAGACTGCTTATGTTTTAATGGAATAGTTTTCTATAATTCTATAACAGCTATACAGGTGGAAACAACAAACTATCCTTTGTAAAGAAGCTAGAAAACGCCCTAACCCAATTAGCTGACATGTTGATTAATCAAAACCAAATCAAATTAAATTAGCATATTACAAAACGGCAGTTTATTTTAACAAATGAATGACTAATAAAACAGTTTAAGTATGATAAAGAATTTACAAGAAATAATAAAAATTAAAATTTATAAAAGTAAGCTTAAAATTCGGATTGCAAAAAACATGTATATATACCAGCAAATACAAGCATATACACTTAAATAATAGTAATGATTGTTGCTTCTGGAAACTTATTTCAACTTTGCGATTGGATTTATGTTCTTCAAATAACATAATTAAGTTTGATTAGCAAATCGATTAATTGCAACTCTAAGTGATTTTGTGTTAGTGTCTTTATAATTTATTTTCAATTACTTTAAAATAAGTCAATAAAGAAGCCACGTGCATTATGTGAAAAAAAATATTGTCACCGTCCTGATTGTTAAATTCAACCTCTGCAAGTTGAAGTCAATCCATGGTGAAATGTTGTTTTCTGTTGAGAAAAGCACCACTATCTATGCGATGACGAAACTTTGTTTGACAAAAGCACCACGTCATTATTTTCATCGAAACTTTATATTATTACCTGTTAGTTGAAAAGCAAGGTATAAATATTGAGTATAAATATTACATTCTAGTTTTTATATTTAGTATTAGTTAATAAAACATGTTTTATGTTATGGTTTCAAGCAACAAAATCAACAAACTAAAAACACAGGATTTGGGAAAGAAAAATGACTTTTCGCCATGGAAAATAAAGTCTCTCAAAACTGCAGCTGAAACGAACAATACGAGCAAAGAGAGCACGAGCACAATACAAAAGATTAATGTTTTGTTTTTAAATAGAATGCATATCAATTTGGCGAACTTGACGCAAACAAAAATGAGAATGATAATGTACAGATCATCTTTACTACAAATCCGGTTAATTAACAACGAAAGTTTGATTTTGAGGAACTGACTTCAATATGTCGAACCAATCTGTTTAAATAAAAATTGCACTTTTTTCTCTTTTTAAATATTTGCTTTTCCAAAAATTTTTTCTATAAATACGCTTTTGTTAAGCGCCTGGAAACTTTTACTATAAGGAAAAGTTAAAAATATTAACCAAACGTCGTAAAAGTCAAATTAAACATCTACCTTAAATTACACAAAACAATTCTTCATGAACAGCCACAAACGCTTTATTTTTAATATCTTTTCTCTTAACTAGGGAGCTTGTTAAAAATTTGCTAAAAACGCTCCACGTTCGGTTCGAAACGAAAGATAAGAAAAAACACGCCACCTTTTGACGACAACTGTAAAGTTGCATTCCATCTTTTTCACTGCATTTTTAACAACCATACCGTTGGATTTGCTTTACAAAATTCATAATGCAGATTGAAAGTATAACAAAAAAAAGCAGATTTAAATCTAAAAACCCTTTTGTTGGATTTTTATTGGATTCAACATACAAAAAGATTATTTGATAACTCTTTTCAAAACGTCATAAAAAAAAAAAAAACAATGGTGTTTGATAAAGCATTTTTTTTTTTGCATAAATCGGAAAACAATTTTCTACAATTAATGTCACTACAAGTTCACCGCATCTTAACTTTTGTTATTAATTCATATTTATCAAGTAGATATAAAAAAATACCGGAGCACATTCAGCAACAGAGAAACAGCAAGTAACTTATTGAATTGAATTGAAGAATTGCATCAAAAATACTCTGAAAGTTTTTAAAACGGTAAATGGTATCCAACGTCATCAAATCTAGATGGTCAAATTATTGCTGATGGAAACGTGTTAGAAACAGATTACTTGGGAAAAATAATTGCCGACGATAATTGCTGGAGGTAGGCGCACAAAATCAAGGTAATAGAAGGAGAGACTTGCTTGGTGTTGGGAAAAATGGAAGCAACTTAGTTTTAATGAAAGTAGTTTTAAAGTAATAAACAGAAAAAGCAAAGTTTTAGAAAATTTAAAATCTAAAAAGTTTAGTGATTTTTTTGTCATACCAAAAGTTGCAAGGCAGTGGAAATGTTAATATTGGGGGCAGCTTAAATGAGTAGATTTGTGTAACAACGATACAACCAGAATAGAAAAGCTAAAGAGCTTGATTCTTCCAGCAAAGTCTCAGTTCCTGCCCACACAGCTCATTCAGTCAAAGCTTGGGTGGAAAATATTGAAAGTAATATAATGCTCTAACTAGCTTAATTTGAATCCAATCAAACCTTTTTAGGGCTGGATCAACAAACAGTTTGTCAAATTCCGAGTAAGGTCCATAAATAGACTAAAACAAGAAATAAATACTATTTGGAGAAGAGCTACCACCAAATTTGCAACAATTATGTAAATTCGATGCAACAGAGATGTACAGCTTGCGAAAAAGGTCACAGCTAATATTTAAATATTAGTTTTATTGTTTTTTTTTTATTGCATTTTTTATTGTTAGGATCAAAGACTTTTATCTCAGAATGTGTGACGTACCACTTTATTGAGCCAAAGTTGTTTTATCCGTTTTTAATATAATTAGAAATGCTTTATTTAAAACACATAAAATATAAAACATACCATTATTGCAAATCTTAAAATACAAAAAAAAAAAGGAAAAAAACAAAAACAATAAATTTAAATATCTGTAAAAATTTTCCCTTATTCTCGAAGACTTACACAAGTGTAATTGCATAGCGCGGAAACAAACATTGGTTTAGTGTGGAAAAGGAAGGTAGTTTCTATGACAAGTGGGTAAGATTTACTCTCACAGCAAAGTATTGCATTAATCAGACACTTGTAGTCTACAAAAATAAGTGTACCAGAGAAAATACAGACGGACAACGACACTGCGTTTAGAAATGAATTAACTAAAATGTTTCTTAAAATTGGTTTGTGCATTTGAAATTCTGAAGTGATGCACTTTGTACACTTGAAGTTCTGAAAGGATTCTGCGCTATGTAAAGCAAATCAGACCGAGAAGCGGAATGCAAAAAGGCCGAATAGGTAAAAAAGGAAATGGGAGATGTAGAAATAGAAGTTGGTAATACGTATAACTTTTCAATTTTGTAAAAATCTTCACATCATCGATTAAAGTTGTCTTTGAATTTGATTGCAAGGTTCATAACTGTACAATTATTTGATTCACTTTTAAAGTTTGCAAAATAATCAGTTGTGGTATATTGTGATCCGCTCAAAATTTGTGTAAAAATCATGTATTGGTTCTAATAAATCAATGAGCTCGCCAATAATTTCCAGTTGCCATCTTTTTAATAGCAGTTCGTTATTGCTTTTGTTCTCTTGCTTTATTAAAACGTCTTTGATTCATTCGCCTTGTTTTAATTTTTTAATTGAACATTTATTTTCCAGATTCTTAATTTTCATATTATTTAGCTCAACACAACTAAATGAGCAAAAAGCTCAAATAGTTTATCTTTATAAGATAAACTACTAATAAAGATATCTCTTTACTAATTGGTCTGCATAATAAAAAAATTTAAGATAGATAAAGTTAAATCAAGTGAAAAGATAGAAATAAAGATATTAAGAAAATTACCCGCTAAATCGACATTTTAGTCGGTAAGTAGGAGTCCCATAGTTGATTAAATCAACTATTCGATTTTTCAATGTGGACTAATTTCGACTTTAGACTAGTCGACTTTTACTCAATTTTGTCAAAGCCGATAACAACAATACTTTTATACAAGAGTATGTACAACTTTACAATTCTTTGTTTAATCCAGCAACTTAGCAAATTCGTATTCAATTGGACTTGCTTATCAAGAAGTGTTATCTTCATTTAACAAATCTGATCCTATGCGTTTTGTGTAGTTGAAAACAAGTCCTCTTTTTAATGGAATGCAATTTGTAACTAGATTTTTTTTTTTTTTTGTTCTTTTGTTAAAGAAGAGTTGACATCTCACAGCACATGGCACAGCACATGAAGAGTTGACATCTCACAGCACATGGCACAGCACATAAAGGGTTGACATTTCACAGCACATGACACAGCACATGAAGAGTTGACGTCTCGCAGCACATCTCATATATTTTTTTCAAATATTTATTTTCCTTGTTTCAATAAGCTATTTTTCTTGTGCCAGACATTTGAGTAAGACTATTTTGAATATACCTGTGTCAATCAAATAGATTCCATTTGATTTCAATCTATTGGTTAATTTAATTTTTAAAATTTTCTTCTACCTATTATTGCACAAGCCGAAATTAAATCATATTGTTTGATTCAAACAGGTTATCCACTGATAGAGCGATGCGTCTAACAAAGTCATAAACTAAAAAAAAAAAAGAATAAAAAATTGTTATTGATTATACAATAGCTCAGACTAGGGAGCGGACAAATCTTTCGGTAAGCGAACTTCAAATCTTCGAAATATATAAAAAAAATTCTATGCTTTGTTGGCGCATAGATAAACTTTTCTTTTGACAACCAAATAGTCGCTTTGATTTTAATTCAACAATTCTGTGTTGGACTTTAAAACCATGAAAATGATTGAGATAATAATTAAATTTAGTTACTATCAGGGATGTAATTTATGATTTAAATCCAAGACTACTCGTATAAAATGACGAGACCAAAGCACCAGTGCCACTTAAATTTTGTTTTATGTTTTTGACAGCAATGACTGAAAAAGAAAATAAAAAAAAAGGAAAATGATCTAAAAGATCTTTATTTGGAACGCAAGACTTTATCAACATACGTCGCTGGAAAGGTTTGTTTTTATCTCAAAGAAACACACAAACTGTTGAAGCTAGAGTTCTGGTGACAATATTAAATATTCAGGTATATTTTTAAATTTGATTTAGAATATTAAGATGAACTTGCCGAGCGAATGAAAACAGTAAGGTCAAATGAGAAAAAAGACCCTGAATAAATACTTGCTGTAAGTCATGTATTAGTATCGGTTTTTAATTAGCGTTGAGACTTAAAATATTTTTTTATAAGTCTGATGAAAAAATATTGTCGAACGAACAGCTTGAAATGCGCAATGTAAACGATCAAATATAAATGCAAGTACTTATGACACGGAAAACGTGAGCTTGGATGATGATAAAAAAATAGCGAGGAGGAAGAAGTATCAACAGATGAAACTGTTAATTGGTTACTTTAACCAGGGCTGTGTAGTCGGAGTCGGAGCTCATTTTGGCTGTAGTCGGGGTTGGAAAACTTATACCGACTCCGACCCCAGTTTAAAAAAAATCTTTCAAAGTTTCATAATTATTATAAGGATTTTATAGATGTTTTTAATTAAAATATTTTATGTTCTGTCAGTCTAAAGTACAAGTATCAAACTCTAGCCCTCCAGTTGTTACAAAGCTAAAAGTCCCAGGATGCTCTCAAAGCTGTAGGGCATTTAGACACAATGGGAATTGTAGTTTGCAACAACTGGAGGACAAGGAGTTTGACATGTTAGTTTGAGGCCTTTAAAACAGTGAAAAGCAATAGGATATTTTGCTGCTTATCATTGAGAATCATAAATCACCTCCCTTGCGCTCTCCTCTACCATCCCTTTAACTAGATAACTTCATGATGCCCCAACTCCCGACTTAAATTTTCTGACACTGTGCTGCATATTTTTAGTAGAAAGCTAGGCGTGCCACCACCAAGTACCAAATAGCTGCTCCACAAACAGAAAGACTGTAAGTATTCAATTAACTTTGCATCAGAAAGACTGTAAATATTCAATCAACTTTGTTTCTCTGGAGAGAGAGAGTATTAGAAAGTTAGTAATTAAAAAAACCGTTAACTAAAAAGAAGAACTTAAAGAATCTCTCAAGGGACGCTTTGTGTTTCTTAACAGTGAATTATTTTGTAATCAATGTCTGATTTGTTTTTGAAAAAAATGAAGTAGTTACCAAGACATAGGCAGTTAAAGACACCAAAGTTAATCACACCAGCAAATTTCTCCAGGTCTTGGTGGAAATGATTCCTCAAGAATATGAACTTAAATAAGAACAAGTTCTTTCTGTCCAACTGACAATATTCAAACATGATTTTGACAAACTCATAATTTTCTTAGTGACTGCATTAGAGTTTATTTCATAACAAGAGTTCAAAAAAGTTGTTTGTTCAGAAATTGTTTTCTAATAAATATTGTTTAAAGCGCTAAGTGGTTGGATTATTTGTATCATGGTGATGGAATAGCAAATATTAATATTTTACTAAAGTAACTTTGTTGTTACAAACTGATTACTTATGAAGAAGTCGGAGTCGGAGTTGGTCGATAATAAAATCAAGGAGTCGGAGTCGGAGTCGGAGTCGGAAGAGCAGCTTACCGACTCCACAGCCCTAATTTTAACTTTTTAGCTGTCATATTATTTAGGCTAAGAAAAACTGAAGCTCTTGTTAAAAGATTTTCAATACTGCAATAATTTGTTTTTAATGAGACTTAGTAACAGGGATTAAAAGTTATTAACTTATTTTCAGATTTTCATGCACTAGGACCTCAAGGCTATAAAACAAAGAATTCAGTTTTTGAACATACATAGTACAACAAGAGCTCTTCTTCTTCCTCGAGCGTAAAAACAGAAACAAATCGATATAATTTAATTTTAGTAGATCCACTCTTAATGTGTCTGTGCAAAGTTGCATAAAGAATGCCATACATTTTACTTGCTTTTAACGTTGAAGTTTTCTTAGCTTCTTTCATTGCCTTAACTAAATTTTGCTCAGACGAACTAGCTAGAGTACTCTTACGCTTATAATTATACACGATCTGCAAAAGATCATTTAAATTATACAATGTATGATAAAATACCGTGTAAATAAGCAAAAGTTAAATAAGGAGGGCAAAATGGACACTATCCTTTTCATCCGGTTCCATTATGCCCGTTTGGCACGTTTTGAAATAACCTCAAAATTAAATAAGCACGGTTTATAAAACACAAGATATATTATACTTGTTGCACGTCAGATAACATCAAATTTTACTAAATAACATTGAAAGATGAATAGAAATTAACACAATAAAACTAAAACATGGTGCTTACGGTGGTTTTATGACTAATTTCTAAGCAAAATCACTTACGAATACGTATACACTTGACTATCAATCGGCACCGTCGTTTACGCACTGTCCAGCCACCCTTGTGGCGCACCTTGTAAAACTACACCAAGTATTCTTTCTGCCCGACCTTATCAGTTTTGCCCGTCACTACTACAATATGCGGATTCTGGGACNCTTGGATAAAGAAAGCTTTCCACCTTTGGTTCAATAAACTGTCTGAATGTAGCAAAGCTTTCACTCGCTTGCATGGATAATCTGGGTTTTAACATGCTGTTATTTTCCTTCTGATAAAAACTGAATAAATCGAGATAAGTTAATGATTTCGTAAACAATCTTTCTGCAACACCATAAATGCCTGAAACAACCATAATATAATTTCCTTTATCTACACCAACGACACGATATACCCTATTTCAAGAAGCATTAAGTCAGGCTAATTCATAAATTGAATTGCGCTAAAATGTTTTCTGCTCGAGCAAAAAACGAACTTAAAAAAACTTGAAGGCGCATGCGTGACAGAAGAATGTGCAATTGCAGTGCAAAATGATTGTGTAACGTTGGCGATGAATGTGGTTATTATAATAAGCAAGAAAAACATTCAAAAGTGATTAAATCCAAGATATACAGAGAAACGTTTGACGAAAACTTATTAGCATGTGAAAATGTTGCGTGTGGCCATTGGGAATGCACAAAGCTAGTATCCCAAAAGTTTGTCATCGGAGATGAAAAATTTTACGGACAAAAAGTATAAATAGCGAATTCAGAATTATTTTCCTCATTATATTTAACACGTAATTAGCAACTATCCATTTTTAACAGAAATGTGGTTACATTTCTGTTAAAATTTTAGTTAAATTAATGTAAAGTTTTAGTTAAATTTATTTTACTTTAAATTTAAGATACAAAATAGAATTATATTAAAGTACGGTTTTCAATTTTTTCTTCATTAATGGATACAAAAAAAAAACCTCATAACTTTCAAAAAATGTTCTCTACTAATTTCTGGAGCGAAATTACGTTTTCTTTAACGTTTTTTCTTTTAAAGTGATGAAAATAACACTTATTTATGCCAGACATTTTTTTCCCACTTACTTTCTACTGTCGAATGTACTGCTGTTATTGTCATCATTTTTTCGCTTTTTGGAAAATTAGTTGCAATCATTTATTTCATCAGATAACACGGTTCTTTTTTTATCATTTTTACGCTTATATAAAAGTTTTGCTTCTTCTAAGCTATGATCCTTAGCATAATACTTTCGAATACTACCTAAATATAATTCAGCTTTCTTTATTTTAGATATTAAATAACTTTTACTACAGTTTTCTTTGACAACTTTTAAGGCTTGTAATGTTTCTGCAAACTCTTCAGAAGATTGCACTACCACTTGTGCTTCATCAATTAACTCATCAACTAACAATGAACAGGAGTAGGTAATTCTCTCTGTTGCGTCAAATCCGCGTGTAGTGTAGAGATGTTTTATATTATTAGTAACAAATCTTCCGCAATAGCGTAATGCCAAGGAGCCAAAATCATATTCCCAATAGTCATTTGATTCATGCCTAGCTGCATATAAGTTTTCGGCTAACGTTTTTTTAGCCAAACTAATATTAGGAGATTGTAAATCTTGAAGATTTTTGAAAACTTTCTCTAAACCTCCAATGTCTTTTTCTTTAGACAAATTATAAAAAAGATTTTTGAAATAACTTTTTACCTCTATAGAGTCTAGTTTTACTAAACTCAGCAATTTAAATTTATCATCAAACTCCTTTAGCTTAGGGTTTGATTGAATCAAATCTATATATTCTTCGGAATCATCACACTGTTCTCTCTTTAGAAGTTTTAATGTCTTCAAAAAATAGGGATGATTTATGGATATTGAATAGTACTCCTCTCCTATTAACTGAAGTAAAGTGTAATAATTGTTCACAACAATTGCATATTTTGTTTTCAGAGCAATTTGTAAAATTTCAATTATGGACTTTCCGTAATCAAAATTACTTTTATGGTATTCTAAAAAAGCTCCAACAACCTTTCGAACGTTCGGAAGTTCTTCTTTAAAAAAGGAACTCGAATAATAACTTTGCAAAAGCTGACTCAGTCCGTAAGATATAACATTAGCCATTTCTTTGGTATGTCCACTCCAAACTGTCCCTACAACCTTATCCCATACACTCAACGCAAGAGTAAAGTTATTTTCCCACATATCAGCTCTACACTTTAGTTTATCTGCTAAACCTTTGGAAAAGTATTCACCACATAAAGCAACTGCAGATATACCAAAGTCAATTGCCCAATAATTCCAATTCTCGTCCCATTCTTTTCTATCGACTAACTCATTTGATAACGCTTTTCTCACCATACCTTGTTCTTCTTTACTAAAACTTTTTATATACTCTTTAAGCTCTTTTAAGCTATTTTTGTCGCAACAAAACTCTTTAATTTGTTCTGTTATTACTTTTTCTTTATGGCAGTTATTCATATCATTATAAATCATTTTCAAATTACTCGAGTCATCACAACTTATATTCTTAATTTGTTCTTCTACAAGTTGCTCCACTGGAGCAGCTTGTTTTTTTTTTTGATAAAAAAAATCAAGATCTTCCGATTTTAATGAATTTGTCAATCTTTTATGCCATGAAGTATCTATGAAAAGTTTTTCTAAAGTTGCACGATGATCGCCCGAAAGAATGCTGAAGCATCTTCGCAACAGTGCAGATTCTGCTGCTCCTAACAGGTCACGACCAACCGAAATCTCCCCACATAACGCTCCCCAAAATCTTCGTGCTCCTAAAAACGGATCTTGTATAAGCCTTGATAGAGGTTTGCTCCTACTCAAACCTAGTTCTCCGGCAAACTCAAATATCACTTGATAGCGTGGCATATAGTGCTTATATTGCATAAATATCTGCTGCGCATCAGAATCACCACTAATTAAACCAGAAACAAGCTTTAATGCTGAAAAGTATTCTTGATAAGTTTCATGGTTAAATTTAAGGAAGTATTCATTATGTTTTCTTTCAACCAACACAAGACCTGTTTCCTTTAATTCTTGAATTAAATTATCATTACAATACCGATCTCTTAATGCTCTGGCTACCACCTCGTACTTTAAATTGAAAGCCTGTTTAAATGCAAAAGCCTGTAAAAGGTCTATGTAAAGAGAAGAAGTAACAAACGCAAGATGCTCATCTTTTATAGATCGGAGCTGATTCTCAATTCTTAAATGTTTCGTTAAAAAAATGGACAACTTTTTAATCATAAACTTCTCAATCAAACTGACAGCACTTAACTGAAACCCTGCAATCTTCTTTGAGGGTTTTTCGCCCTTTATTAACTCTTCATAACGCTCTAAAATTTCAACTTCAAAAGTTTCACAAAAAAGATACATCTCTAACGGAACTCCAATTAAAGATTTAACATTTGGATTTAAGTTACTCATAGAAAACTCTTGATAGTGTTCTATCACGTTTTTAAGATGCTCGTCAATAGGATTTTTTACTATAGCTGTGATGTAAGCTTTAATGTATTCATTTCTGTTCGATTCGTCGTATTCTTGAAGAGACAGAAAAAGATCAAGACTTCTATTGTCAGGCATTGGTATAATGTGAGCAGCATATGGTCTGGTTGTGATTAGCAGATTGACCTCTTTCGGAACATTTCCAATCCAATCCGCTAACTTTTTTATTACTGTTGAGTCCTTGATCTCATCAAAGCCATCTAACAAAATCCTCACCCTACCTGGATGCTGCATATCATCCCTTAACGCTTTCAGCTGCCACCTAGACCAACATACGCTTGATGTTTTTTCGTTAAACAACTCTGTTTCAATTGCTTCTTCACTTTTAAACTGTAAGCAAGACAAATCCAATCTAATAACCCACGAATATTGCTTCTGTTCCGAGTTTAACCACTGCACACGTTGATGTAGACAAAAAGATGATTTTCCGTAACCTGCTTCAGCAGATATAACACAAAAGTTTTGTGCGGTTACATCTTCTCTCGTTACAGCAACTTCATTATCAAAGTTACAACTATCTGCAATTGGAAGAAGAGCTCCTTTAAAAGCCTCAATTGTTGCCTTATTATTCTCAATTACGTTTAAAACAACGTAGTTATCGTACGGAATATTTTCCGAAGTTACGGTTGCATCAATACAAATTTGCCTTATATGAGATTCAGTTTCAGAAGCTAGAGTCAAATTCTCTTTTCTGACGACTCGATACTTACTATCTTCTTTGACTTGCTCATGCTCAAATAAAGTTCTGTCCTTAAAGTCTCCTTCACCTTTTACTGCTGCCGATAAAACATCTTCAGCCTTTGGTCCTTTTACAACAAACAAACGTGTTTGTACTGTAGATAGTAGATTACGCCAGTTGAATGTTGGTTCTCGTTTGAGTAGTTTATTTGGAACATAAATGTTATGTAATAAGCCGGAAGATAGTTGCTTTTGATTGTTTTGATATAATATCTCATAAAGAAAGCTTGTATGCTTCATAACCTTGTAAACACCACTTGTTTTATCCGCTAAAAACTTTTCTAACTTAAAGTTTTTTCCTGCTATATTAATGTTTACATCCTCTTTGCCTTCTACTGCTCTCTGTATTTGTTCATCTGATAACTCACTGTCAACGTCAATCTGTTGACCATACTCTTTAAAATTCTCGTCATTAGTTTCGCATAACAAAATAACTTTTTTATTATTGTTAAGTGCAATTTTTATTAGATTTTGTAACATTTCTACCTGGGAATGCTCATAATTACTAAAGTCAAATACAACAACATGCATTTGCTCTCCGTGCAATATAGTAGATACATATTCAAGATGCGGTGATGCTTCATGTAAAAATGCATATTGATCTTCCGAAAACTTGTGTTCTTTTATTGTTTGAGCAATCCTTAAATCAATACCTTCAAACTTTTTTATCTTGATTATGAGATTACCTGATTTCAAAAAATCAGCTATTTCTTTTAATGAAGTGCCTGGCAAAGAGTGTTGTTGATTAGTACTGGCAAGAAGATAGAATCTCAAGGCGTCTCCCTCTGCGGACAATATCATTTGCGAAATCTCATCTGACGAAAGATCACAATCTTTCGGATCAGCAAACCATCTCAAAACTCTCAGTTCAATTTTAGCACAAACCTCTACTGCAGCAATAGGAGTCCAAGATTTTTTATAAATTATTTTTGACAGTTCCGTAGACAGTTTTTTTGACATTTCCCAAAAGTTAGGTTGTTTAACTTTAAGTATTAACTGGTTCAGAAACTCGTTTATCTCCCTATCCATATCACTTGAAGAAAGCTCTTTAATCTTTTGAGAACCACAAACGTTTTTTTTTTTTTTTTTAGGGGGTTCTTCTTCTTTATAATAATCTTTGATTGCTTTTATGAACTCGGACCTAGAATCACCCCTTTTGAACTTTAATGTTTCACCTTTTTCAAAAGATAATTGAGGGATATCTTCTTTTATTTTTTCTAAGAAGGAACTATAGTTAACTACCCCTCTATTAGTAAAAAACACGAACTTCTTTTTTCTAATAAAATCCATTTTTAAGCAATACCAAGAATCAAAATATTTTGCTAGTCGAGCATCTCCGTTATGATTCTTCGTTGTGAAATCAGATTTTTTATAATCGTCTGTTCCATCTTCCTTAGAACTGTGCTTTGCCTGTAAAAGAAGTATTTCGTCGTCATATTTTAAAACTAAGTCATCAAATTTCTCATACTCCTCGGCTTCTGTGATTAACTCGAATCTTCTCGAAGAACCAGATGCTTGTATTGCAACCCATGTTAATAAACTCCATTGGTATAGATTGCCGTGTAATGATCTTTTCAGGCCTCCAGGTGTCAACTTATTTTCGGATAAATCTGCTCTTGTAGCCTCAGTTGTTTGCACTGATTTTTTTTCCGCCATTTATTTTATTATTCTTTCAAATTTAAATAAGCCATTTAAAGATACTCATGTCTTCAAATCTAGTATCAACAAATTCTTAAAACACTAGATGAAAAGATAGATAAAAAGATAAATGATTCCCACAGACAAGCAGTAGCATTTTTTCAAATGCTACTGCTTGTCTGTGGGAATCATTTTAGCAACTAAAATTAAACTCTTTATCTCTAAAAACTCCTCTAACTTTACGTGGAATGCCTAGCGATTATTCCAATAAAACAACGAAGAGAAAACCCGTTATTCCTGTGTTGTCTGCATGTTTATCAATTAATATTTTGTATGCCAGAAGTAGAAAACCTTGGAAATATGTTTTTAAAGTAGAGCCAAAACATTCCAGGAGCTTAATTGTATCTGAAAATACATAATGAAACCACCATTACAAAAATATTCGAGATGAAGCTCTAGCTATCATATTTGGCAATGGTATGATGTAAGTATAATGGTATGATATATGGCAAATGTATAATGTAATGACTGATTATCAGCAAATCATAAAAATACAGCAATCTGATCTTCAACATGCAATCCGTGAATCGATACTATATACAAACTTTAAAGCAGGTCATAAAGTTTTACATATATATTTGTAGTTTTCATTCAGTAGTCATGAAACTTTAATGATTCAATAAAAAATACCCAAATGATGACCCAAAAAAAAAAACCCAAATGTAGAAAGGGTTAGATGAAACTTTTAAATGAAAGTTACAACTACTTTATGCCTGTCGGCTTTCTGTTCTGAATTGAGAATAAGTCTTTGAACTATGTTAAAATTGTTAAACTTTCCATATTCACGTTTCAAACTTTAAAGATCCAAAACATAACCTACTTCTTTTCAATAAAAAAATTTTTTGTTTAACATTTCTTCTTATGATCGCACAGTCCGCCTGGACCGATAAATGAAGCAAACGAAGCAGAAAGTAAAAACTTTTATTGACCATTTACATAAAAATGATCTCAATCCAAAACAAATGAAACACTCTTAAGGCGCCCCATGTGCTATTTAGGTCCTGTTATTAGTGCTCAACAATGGCCGCATTCTCCTAAATAAAATTTTTTTGAATGGGGGGCTACATTTCTTCTAAATGAGTACTGTACACCAGATACTTTTATTATAAAAGGGTATTTCTGTACAATGAAATTATTGATGGTTCAATAAACTTATTCCAGCTTTTCGATTGGGTTTATACTCTTCAGCTAACTTAAATCCGAAAAAACTTTGTTTAATTAATAAATTGATTAATTGCAAGTTTATTACAATAAAGAGGTCTCTGCTACATGCATAAAAAATGATCTCATCGTTTTCTAAGTTAAATTCAACCTTTATGAGTTAAATTTAATTCGTGGTGAAACGTTGTTTTTTGTTGAGAAAAACACTACGCCTATCCATGCGATGACGAAAATTTATTTGGCGAAAGTACTACATCATCATTATTTTCATCAAAACTTTTAGTTATAATCTGTTGGTTTAAAAAATGAGGTATAAATATCAAATGTAAATATAGCATTCTTGTAAATATCCTCAAAACATGTTTTATGCTTTCAAGCAACAAAATCAACTAACTAAAAAACTACCAGCGGTTTTTTTTGTCACGGAAAATAACGTCTCTCTAAACTGCAGCTGAAACGAACAATACGAGCAAAGAGTGCACAATACAAAAGATTAATTTTTTTGTTTTTAAATAAAAAGCATATCATTTTGGCAAACTTGACGCAAACAAAAATGAGAATGATGATGTATGGATAAACTTTACTACATATCCGGTTAATAAACAACGAAAGTTTGATTTTGAGGAACTAACTTCAATATGTCAAACCAATCTGTTTAAATAAAAATTTCACTTTTTTCTCTTTTTAAATATTTGCTTTTCCAAAAATTTTTTCTATAAATACGCTTTTGTTAAGCGCCTGGAAACTTGTACTATAAGATAAAGTTAAAAATATTATAAAACTTCGAAAAAGTCAAATGAAACATGTGCCTTAAATTACACAAAACAATTCTTCATGAACAGCCACAAACGTTTTATTTATTAAATCTTTTCTCTTAACTAGGGAGCTTGTTAAAAATGTGCTAAAAACGCTCCACGTTCTGTTCGAAACGAAAGAAAGAAAGATAAGAAAAAACACGCCACCTTTTGACGACAACGGTAAAGTTGCATTCCATCTTTTTCACAGCATTTTTAACAACACCACCGTTGGATTTGTTTACAAAGCTATATAAACATTACTATACTAACATTACAAAGCTATATTCAACATTAAAAAGACACATTAAGATTGTTTGATAACTCTTCTATTTCAAGATTTTCAAGATTAATCGGTAAAAATTTAAACATCTAACAACCCACGCACATTATGAAGAAAATTTAAAAAGCTGTGTTGCAGACTTCAATTCAAAACGCATTTCATAAATTCATTTACTAAATTCATCTCATAAGTCCATTTCATAAACTTATTGTAAATGGGATTGATCATTACAGACCAGAATTGCTTTTTCAAATGTATCCTTCATAAATTTTGTTTAATTTGTGTTGTCTAACACAAATTTAGAGTTTTGAATGGTGTAAAAATGTAAAGTTCAATTATCATTTGTGGTTCCTTTCAGTAAAATAGTAAGATATAGTAAAACTCTTAAACTTTAGTTTCTTGCTCTTTCTTAGAGATTAGATTTCAGTAAATACATACCATTGTTTCATTTTTTCTACTTTATTACCCCACCAAAGGGTTTTCTCGGGTAAAGCAGGTTCAAAAATTTTTAATTTTTGTCAAGAATATACTTCAGTTGTGCATGTTAGCCATTTCGTCTATTCGATAATCATTTTGCGAACAATGCTAATCGTTTACCAAAAAACGAGTCTTAAAGTAGGCTGAGAGCAATGAAGTTTCATTTTACTTTATTCTAACGAGGCGGAAAAGTTTTATAGATAAAATACAATAAATATAATATATACACCGATGAAAAATTTACCAATACATAGTCATTAAATATAAAGTGATGAATGATTTATCGATCATCACCATCAAAGCGAAAAAAGTCCATGAAACTATTTAAATCAATCTTTAAGAAATTTTAATAGTCAAAACTCATTCTTGTTGTTTTCTTAAATAAACCTAATAATACGTTTGCTCTCACTACTCACAAATAAGGTTTAAACCGGACGATTTTCTAATACCACCAACCTTTTTGCATGTCAGAAAAAACCTTTTTCTACAACAAATATCATTAAAAAGGTCTCTATTTCATTACTCTTTTAATAATTCACTTTTATCACGTGCGAATAAAAATGCATTTCGGAAAAAAAAAAGCATTTTAAATGTGTGAACATACAATCCCTTTTATAAATCAACAGAAACTGGTAACTGTATTTAAAATTCATCTTACTAAAACTTGTCAAACAAAACCGCAAAGATCCTTCAGCTTCTCACATTGCTGGAGCCATTTTAAAAACAAACTTTTTGCTCCAGCTATCACGTAATCTTAAACAAAGCTGATTATAATTTTTTAGTACCGTATCAAACGCATCGATGGTCTGTCTTTCCTTTGAGTGTAGGTCTCTTTGCACTTCTGTCTTTCCTTTGAGTGCACCGGTCTTTTTCTAAGATAAATATTGGCTTTTGAATATAAAACACTTCTCGTGTAAATGATTAATCAATAAAATTGTAAAATTTAAACAAACTTCAACCAGGTTATTTTTCAACATTAGAAGCTTTAATACTCTGACGATTTTGCAAAAAGGGTAACAAAAAATTTGCCTAAATAAATTGGTATGAAGCACGCTTGTAAAAACTAAAATTAGTATTTAAGTGTTAAAAAGTTAAGAAACAGGTGAAGCATCTAAACAATTTTTTTTTAGTTAAACGACAACAAAAGCTGAACTTGAATTACTTCTTTTTAAATGAGAAACGTTGTTTGTCACGCAATATTTAAAAAAAGCAATAAAAAATATATTTACCTTGTTATAAATATTTTTAAATAGTTTTTTTAAAAAATGTTTTAAAAGATTTATAACAAGGACTGGAATCTAATATATTTGATGAGAAATAAGTCAAACGTCACGCTGAGACATCGAGGAATTGCGAATTAATTTCATATGATTACTGGATACATTTTGATTTCTGTTCAGTTAGATTTGAGATTTTGGCGTAGATTGAAATTGAAAACTGAAAGAATAGTATTTATGTGTATATAAATCCATTGTAATATTCTGCGGTTAAACCTTTTGTTTATGTTGCATTAAACCTTCTCGGATTGCAGGCGGTCGACAAACTGGTTGGTGCAAACTGGACTGGTGTATGCTGTTTGCTTTGTTAAAGCTGAAATGCGTTTCATAATAAGATTTTTTGGCTGCAGAGGTTATTAACCCAGACTGAAGCTGTTTCAACTTTTTTCATCATTAGTTCGAAAATTTGTATGGAAACCATAACAAAATTGTGAAGAAAAAATTGAAAAAAAGTGGAAAACGAAACCCTAAATATAACGAAAATAAACTCAAACTCTAGTTTTTCGTTACACAAGGACTAATTGACACATTAATGTTTTTAGGGAAACAGGGCTTGGCATACAGGAGAATAAAATATGAAAGTGGCGTTTCAACATCAACCGCATGAAGTTTCTTGAATCTCATTTCAAAAAAAATAAGAACAAATATATATGTATAAAAAACATATCATAAATAACTTCTATAATATTTTCCTAATCAAGATTGAAAGTGCTACGTTAATTCATGAAAGTTGGGATTTTTTAATGTTTTTGAAAAAGGAGAAGATTCACAACAGTAAAGCTAAAAAAAAATTTCCTTTAACTGATATGTATCAAATTTGTCAATATAGTTAAAATAAACAAATACCTTTGCTGTTTTGTTTTTTTCTTCGTCCCCTTTTCGAAATCCTCTCCTCTTTTTAATTATGTAGCCAATTAAACTAATCAGAGCTAAATCAAAAACAAAATGACAGATGGCAGCAAATAGTTTTTATAGTGTACCATAACTTTAAAAAAGTTCGAGAGTTACAACTATGAGTGGATGAAAGTTTTATTCATCATCTCCTCATCCAATATCAATCAGTCCACGGTTCTCTAAGCAGGTTTTGCTAGTTATATTTTGACTAGCGTTTGTCTCTGGCCTCAATGTGTTAGTAGAAATCAAAAAGTAGTTACAATATTGTCTAAAAAAATTGTTGTCGAAGGATAAAACAACAAATTTACGGAAACTTTGAAGCTGCGACTTCAATCCACTTTCAAATCCCTCCCCTCCTCCTTTAACGTAAAAAGAATTTTCTTCAATGGCGCCTTAGGAAACATTTAGAGCAAATCTATAAAAAAAACGAGTCATTTAGTATTTTGAATCTCATTTAAAAAAAGCCAAACAACCAATCATTTTAAAGGTTCAAGTAAATAGATAAAAAATGTCATTAGAATGAGAATTTTTTCTTCTGTAAGAAAAATTAAAAAATAGTTGCATACATTTTCAGTTTTTATTGAATAACTTTTCAACGGCACTTCGTAAGGTAATAATAATGATCATCAAGCGAACCGTTTAAAAGAATTAAATGCAAGATATACAGAAAAACGTTTGATGAAGATTTCTAAGCCAGTGAAAATGCTTTGTATGTCGACTAGCCATTGGTAAAAGGATGTTTCCGAATTATGATCTCTTTTTTTTTGCACTAAAGTATCAATGAAAACGTCAGCATTGTTTTCATTATTATTTTACACGCAATTAGCAGCGATCCATTTTAACCGCATTTTCTGTTAAAGGGATCAGTTTTTTTATAATTTTAATTGAATTTCTTTTCTATTTTTTTTTTTTTTTAAATTTAAATTTAAGAAACTAAATAGAGTTATCTAAATGCACAGTTTTCAAGCCTCAAAATTTTCAAAAAAAAAAAAAATCTTGCATTCATTCTAAAGCAATGAAAAAAAAAATGGCAATACATTTCCCACCCCCACCCCCCTCGACCCCCAAATCTTAAACAAGCAAATGTAAATAATCACAAATAATTTTAAAAACATAAAAAGCAATAGAGAAATCACGGAGCATCAAAACTGTAGAAAACAATTTAAGAAAACATTTAATTGAAAACATACGGCAAAAAACGTGAAAGCAAAGTAGTATGTTTTTTTTAATGAACTACTTTTATTATTGGATATTGGATAGATTAGTGTACCAAAAAAGTCGCCCGATGTCGACCAATATAAAAAGCTCAAAAAAGAAGCATATTAATAATAATCAATATTTTATTAAGGTTTACCTTGGATCAAGCTTGCTGCTGTATGTTAGTCCAGTTCATCACTATTCCAAGTAAATTTTAAGATTCTCAGTCAAACAGTTATACAATAGAGAAATTAACATGATTAAAATAAACATTAAAGCCATAGAACGCAACACGATTAATGGCGACATATCAAACATAATTTTGGCATTAGACAAAATAACAAATTTATTTGGTAAAAAAGGATGTATCTAGAGTGGGTTAAAAAATCACAAAAATGAAGATTGCACTTAAGTGCTAAAGGTTGCAAGACACAAGGAGATTTTCACAAGCAAAAGCATATGTTATAACTGTATTGATTATGGACACTCGGGGGCAAATTGTCAATCAAGAGGATGCAGGAAGTGTAATGAAAAACATCACACGTCCATTAGTCGAAACGGAAATGCAACAATGGACTGTAAAATTGAAAATAAAAAAAGTAAGCAGAGAGCGGTGCTTAATGCGAGAACTACTAATCTCCAGATAGTGATTGCAAAAGTTAGCGGTGAAAAAGCTAGGGTAATGTTTCATTCCGGTGTTAGAAGTTCTTACATATATACAAACGTAATAAAAAAACCAAAGCTGAAACCTACACGAAAGGAACATAAAATTATCAAACAGCAATATGGAACGGTGGACATGTGTGTCGAAATATATAACGTTACGCTAAAACCAATAGCAATACCGGAATTTCACATCAAGGTTGAATGCACCAATTCAGAAAAGAAAATACCTTCTTACCCAATAAAAAAGCATTTTGTCTGATATATACCGATGATGAAAGAAGTGACAATTTGCAACCTGTTCACACAGTTCTTGGTGCTGTATATTATCAACATGTTAACTGCCGCCTGCTATTTTTAAGCGAATGGATTTAGCAAAGTTTGTACAGCCGGCGTACAATTATGCGTTTACAATTCAACAAATCAAAAATTTGGCTAGTACACTTTAAACATGCACGTGCATTTGTAAACAAACGAACGCATCGGCGTGTGGCACATACCGTAGTAAAACATGGAGCGGCGTACAAAATATGTTGTTGTTGGCCGCCGGCTGTACATGCGGCAGTTAACGTGTTAATGAATAAAAACTACAGAACCAAAGGTTTACGGAAAAACTCCTGATAAAGATCCCGGAGCCGAACTAACTATGATTAGATGGATCCTTTCTGGGAGGCAAATGCAATTAAGTTCTGGTAATTAAAAAGGTTTCTATTTGAATGCTGGTTGTGATGAATTCGAGTAAATGTATAGCTTAGAAGTACTTGTATTATTAGACACAAACAGTAAATCAATGTTCCATCAGGACTCAAGCAAAAAACTGTATCAAACCAACGAAAGTTATTTTGAAACTAGAATGCCTTGGAGAAAAAATGTTGATAAACTGCCAAATAATAAGGATTTGGCTATTAAAAAAGTATGACAACTTGATTGACAAAATTTAAAAATTAGAATAGTATAATGATATAATGATGAAAAAGCTCAATCACCTTTAATTGTCAGGAACGATTGTCTGGAAGTGGCACCATTGTTGCAACTCCTAATATTTGAACTTTTTATACGAAACAGGATGAATAAACTCTGCATTTTAGCTGACGTAAAGAAAGTGTTTCTACAAAGTCCCATTCAGGAAATGGATAGAGACGCACAACTATAAATTTAGTATAATGACTTTAAGAAAATGGTATTAATGGAGTTACGACTTACGAGGCTGACTTTTGGTTCCAGGTCAAGCCCTTCTATTCTCGGCGCCACTATTGAAAAGGATATATCAAATTACTAGGGTATTTATCCAAAAGCAGTGCTTGCCATGGAAGAAGAAACTTATGTCGATGATCTGCAAGCAGATGGTGAAATGGAAGAAGAACTTATCAGGTTTAAAAATGAATCAACCCAAATCTTAACAGAAGATGGATTCCAGCTGCATAATCGGCATAGCAAAGCAAGAAAATTGGAAAACGACGCTGAGGCCTAATCAACAAAATTAATTGGGATTCTAGTCATTGACTTTGCTGCTTGCATCAATAACAAAAATAAAGAAGTGAAAATGTTGTCCCCTATAAACAGTGTCTTTGACGTATTAGGATTTAGTAAACTTGTTTTAGTCACTGGAAAAATAATAAACAGTCGATTGTTTTTAAAACTCGGATATGATCAACAAGTTCCAGCCGAACTTTCAGAATATTGAAAAATCTGGATCAAGGCAATAAACAACAAAAGAACTACTTTAATTACGTAGAGCGTTGTCTCTGAAAGAATTATTGCTATAAAACTACTAGAAAATGCGGGTTCTGGCTCATTTTCATTTTTGATGTCCGTTTTGATATTTTTTGTGTAATCGCGGGTTGAAAATGTTTTCGATCTCCGTTCTGATTTTTTTGATAATCGCGGTTTGAAATTTTTTTTTTGTGATAAAAAAAATTCCGACGATGATGATGAGAAAACATTTTTTTCATGACGTGATAAACACGACGTAATGAAAAAAAATTTTAATGGCTGTAAAGGTGTTTAAATGTTGCGCGAAAAATTTCTTTTTTTCACGCTTGAGAATTAGGCGTAATAATAGGCTTGTCCGAGAAGAAGGTAAAAGCTTCCGGATTGGCCTGTTTGCGCATCACCGGAGTTGAGAGTGACGACGAGCCTTCTGCCGGCTGCAACGCTGGGCATGAAATCTGCTTCTACAAAATTTCTGTAAAAGGAAATGGTGGTGGTGGATGCAATGGAGACGGTGGATTGATACAGAAGTCCCGTTGATTTGTTGTTAAATGAGGTTAAGTTTGATCCATTCCATGAGGACAAGTAAAAATCTTCCAGTCCAGACGAGAAAAAGAAGCATTTGCTGTCGGCGTCGTAACCAGGGAAAGTGGTGTAATTATTTGCATTGCAAGGTGTCCAGTGGCTTAGGACAGTGCCGTTGCCTGGAGGTAAATTTCCGTTGTACATTCTTACTCTGGACTCCCACCAGTTTCCAGAGGAGCCGATGATGTGCATTCTTATGTATTTCAGAAAAACGCCATTTCCATTTCCATTGGTGTTTAGCAAAACATATTCGTTTCCGTAAGTGGTGTTTAAATATCTGAACGTCCTGCAGTATAATTTAACGGAGGAAAGGAGAGGAGGGATGGAGGTAAATGTGGGAATGAACGGTTGAATCCAGTAGGTTATGGCTGCGGTATTATTATTAACCAATTGGATGGTCAAGCTTGATGTAAACGGCAAGTCGACGGTGAAATATCCACCCAAGGAAGTGGAGTTGTAAACGTTGCATCCTTGCAAAGAGTTGGCGTAAACAGAACCGCCGAGAGGGGCAAAGAGCAAATCGCAGGCAAGGGCAGTGTTGTCCACTCCGATTCCTTCCGTGGTTGTTGAATAATTCCCCACTCTAATTTCTCCGTCGGCCAATATCCGTAAAAAGACTTGACCAGGAACGGCTAATCCTCCTGTTCCGACTGTTCCATAAAAAGCCAGCCATAACCTTCTCAGAATTCCAGGACCGTCTGTGTAGCTAAAGACTGGTGCAGTGGTTGATCCTGAAACCGTTTGCGACTTTAACCCCAAGGACGAAAATCCTGAATTGGGAACAAGCCCTAAAAAGTTGGATTTTTGTGACAAAACGTCTGCGTAACTTTTTGTCGCGGCGTCATGCGCGTTTGAAGGGTCGAGCACATTGATCTGTTTATGCGAGTTCAAATCCAAGTCGGCGGTTCCAACAGTAGTTCCTCCTGACACATGCGTGTCTACGTAATTTTTTGTGGCTGAATCTGAAGCTGAAATGGGCTCGGCTAAATTGGTTAATTTGTGCGATGTCATATTAATGTCTGAGTAATTGATATTGTTGTATGCCACTCGAGTGTCGACGTAATTTTTTGTCGCTGCGTCTTTTAAAGCCGTTGCATCAGAGACGTTGATCAATTTGTGGGAATTTAAATCCAAGCTTCCCATGATCGTGCTGGATCCGTCCACTTTAACATTCATGCTCGAGCTGACGTCGACGTAATTTTTTGTGGCGGCGTTGTGAAGATTGGTTGGTTCGTTCAAGTTGATCGCTTTGTGAAAATTCAAATCCAAGTCCGCAGCTCCAATCACCGTTCCTCCTCCGCCTGTCGAATGCGTGTCGACGTAATTTTTGGTGGCGGCGTCGTGTGAGTTGGTTGGTTCTGCCAGGTTGATGATTTTTTGAGAGTTAAAATCAATGTCTGCAGTGATGGTGCTGGATCCATCCGTTTTGATATAAACGTTGCTTGCTGAGTCTGATGTAAGATTGTCTAAATAAACGCTGAACTCGTTTCTGTTGAATTTGTCAATCATTTTTTAAAAGGGTAAAAAATTTTTTTAATTCGCAAGTGATCACCAAAGGGTGTTGACAACGTCTTGAAAGCTGTTTCCCTCTTCACATTTTTTCAAGACGTAAAGACACAAGTGACCGCAATAAGACGTGTTTCCAAATTGGATCCTTTCGCTGTTGTAAAAGACAGGGCTTTTTAAATAATCGAGGAGCTCGACGAGAGGGGGTTGAGCGTAAGACTCAAAGCTGAACTTTGCATCTCCGTCTTTGTACCAGCACACCCAATGAAACCCTCCAGTGCTCGAATCCCACGTTGTATAAATCGTGATAATCTCTGAACGTTTTACATTGAAACACGTTCCAAACCTT
>QPEY01000038.1:498212-514498 GCA_014706445.1 Hydra viridissima
TCCACCGGTTTGCTCCACTCTTGATACATGTCGGTGGATGTGAGCCTTTTGTCCAGGTTTGTGCCAGGCCCTGCAAAATTCATTTCTGGAATGTGCATTTCTCCTGGAAATTTTGCCCACGGAAGCTTGATTTTTTTGAAAAATTGTTGATTGATTCGACCAAGTCTCCCCCTTTTGTTGGTGAAGAAACAAACTGGCATTTGGTCGTTCCACAAGAGTCGCAAGTCCCTTTTATCATTTTTCTGTTGTTTTTTGAGATTTCGTTTCTCAAATGGATCGTTTCTGTTTTCCTTTTGCATTTGACACAGTACATTTTTATTTAAAAAAAATATTTTTAAATTAAAAAAATGGACGTAACCGATTTGTCATGGAATATTGGAAAAAACAAAAGGAACAACAACGAACTTTTACCAAGAAACATTAGAGGAATCATCGTTGGAAAGTCTGGTTGCCGAAAAACAACCTTGCTTCTCAATTTACTGCTCAAACCTGGATGGTTGGATTATAACCACTTACAGGTATTTGGCAAATCTCTTTTTCAACCTGAATATCAAATACTCAAAAGTTCGTTCGAAAAAAATTTGTCAAAAAATGAAATTCTCGATTTGTTCGATGTCAAGATACAAAAAAAAAAGGAAAAATTAAATTTAAACCCTGATTGCGTTATCAACGACCTTTCAAAAAATTATTCCGAAAGCGAAGGCATGGAGTGTCAATTTTTCGAAACGGATGACGATGTGCCAGACCCTTCCGAACTCGATTCAACAAAAAACAATTTAATGATCTTTGACGATCTGCAATTGGCCAAACAAAACAAGTGCGAAAAATATTAAATCCAAGGAAGGCACTCCAACGTCGACATGTTTTACCTCGCTCAAAATTACCACAAGATCCCCAGACAAACCATACGAACAAATGCAAACTTCATTTGCCTTTTTGAGCAAGACGAAAATGATGTCGATCACATTTATCAAGACCGCGTTTTGTGCGACATGAAAAAAGAAGAGTTCAAAAAATTTTGCAGACATTGCTGGTCTCAACCCCACGGATTTGCTGTGATCGATTTGTCGTCAAAAAAATACAATGGAAAATATCGAAGCGGATTTAACAATTTTTGTTTTCCAAAAGAAGCCGTTTAAAAATTTTTTTCACCCATTTAAAAAAATGTCAGGCATAATCATCGATGTGGATGGAACATCCAACATAATAACAACAGATTTTTTGGACAAAATCGTTTTTGAAAAACAAAAAAAATATGAGATGGGTTTTCTCGGTCTTGAGACATACAACAGCTTTCCAAACATCACCAGCAAAAACAATTCTTTCCGGTACAGCATGAACAACGGTGTAAATTGGGAAAACGTCATCATTCCAGAAGGAAGCTACGACATCATCGACATCAACAATTATTTGCAAAAAACCGTCTCAAACACTATCAAAAATTATGCGTCTCAAAGCGCAAGCTACGTCACCGCAAATAAAATCAGCTACTCACCAGAAAACATCAAGATTGGATCCAATTCAAACACTTTAAAATCAACCATCAAACTTGGATTAAATTATTTGATGGATTTGAACGTGGAAAACAGCATCGCCTCCCTTTTGGGCTTCACAAAAAGACAATTAGACTCCAATTCCGAATACGAGTCCGACGACATTGTCAGAATCACGAACGTCAACACGATCAGAATCGTCAACAACGTTATTGGGTCGGCATACATCAACGGCTCGCAATTAAATTGCATCTACTCCTTTTACCCCTCTGTGGGTCCTGGCTTTAAAATCATCGAAAGACCCACCCATTTGGTTTACCTCCCTGTCAAAGTACCAGAAATTTCCACGATGGTCACACGCGTTGTCGATCAAAACGGTAATCTAATCGACTTTCGCGGCGAGGACATCACGATCCGTTATCACATTCGAGAAGTGAAATAAATATTTTTTCCGGCATTTTAAAAATGAGCAATTACATTCGTGTCAAATTAAATGTGTCTCAAGGACAGATCGATAAAATAAAAAAATCAATCATTGAAGGAAAACCTGCGAGCATCCGTATTTCAAAAGATAATTTACACGGAAACGACGTTTTACTTTTAACAGAAAGCCAACATCGAAAAATTGTGGACGCTCTCAATCGAGGAGTTGGAGTCACCATAAAAATGAGCAAAACTCAATTGGAACACAACGCAAAAGTAGAAGGAGGATTTCTTGGTGCTCTTTTACCTTTATTGGGAAGGGTTGCAGCTAAAGCCGTCCCAGTTTTTGGTAAGGCCGCTTTGGGCGGGGTTGCCTCTTCTCTTGGTTCCAATATGATCGACAAAATTTTAGGAAATGGAATAAAATCAGAAGGAGGGTTTCTTCCTTTTCTTTTACCTTTATTGGGAGCTCTTGCGCCCACTTTGATCGAAAAAATTGTTGGAAATGGTATTGCTTACCTCAAAAGCAATGGAAAAGGAATGAAAATTGCCACATACAAAGGAGACGGACTGTTTTTAACACCCTGGGTCACAGGAAGCTCACTCAAAGATGGATTATACTTCAAAAGAGACAGAAAATATGTGCCCATCTTATCTTGATTTCTTCTCGGACCCATTCTCAAAAATCCTTTAAAAAAAATTTCTTGGTATAATAAAATGAACGGAAAAACAAGGATCTTGCGAAATGAGGACGGAAAAATTAAAAGCATAAAAACACTTGACCCCATTGAATATTTAAGGAGCAAAGGATTTGGATGGCGAGAAATTGAAAAATAAAAATCAATTCTCGAAGAAAAACAAGAACAAGAGCATAAACAAAGAAAAAAAGAAATTTTTCGCGCAACATTTAAACACCTTTACAGCCATTAAAATTTTTTTTCATTACGTCGTGTTTATCACGTCATGAAAAAAATGTTTTCTCATCATCATCGTCGGAATTTTTTTTATCACAAAAAAAAAATTTCAAACCGCGATTATCAAAAAAATCAGAACGGAGATCGAAAACATTTTCAACCCGCGATTACACAAAAAATATCAAAACGGACATCAAAAATGAAAATGAGCCAGAACCCGCATTTTCTAGTAGTTATAAAGCTTCATGGAATTTCAGATTCAAGTAAATCGGCAATATGTGCATGGATCTACGCTCCAATCAGCCATCAAAAATCGAAAATGAGTGAAAAATTGTAAAAATCATCGAAGGGAAAGATTGATGAACGAGTATGCGCAAGCGATAGAAAAGCGACAACAAGCAAAGAAAAAGTTGAGCAACATGAAAGTAACAGGTGTCAGAAGCATGGTGCTGATTAAAGACGTTTTGAAGAACAAGGCACTTCTCATATTGAACGAGTTGAAAACGAAATGGAAAGACGAAGTTACTCATGGCATTATAATCCGACTGGGAAATGGCTAAGTGATTGAACGACCAATTCAGTTGGTGTGCGATCTGGAAATTTATTGTGAGGCAGAATATGAAATCATTGGACGAGTACTTGGAAACTAGACAAAAGTGAATACTTATATAAGAGTAATAAGATGGGCAATATTGCATGCAAGACAAAAGATCAATTGCATCATGGAAGACGAGATGAAAGGTAGTTAGTTAAAGCCGAAGTCTCAGCTTTAATTGGGGGAGTAAGTCATGAATGACACCTGCGGGTTTTGGGAACTATAATTACAAAATAATTTGAAGTGTTGATGTATGTAAGGTGTTAGTAAATATTTTAAAGGGTTCAAAAATGACGCAGCTAAAAGTTATATAAAAATGAGCCGAGTTTGTAAATTTTAAGATTTGCAGTCAGACGGTTATAAAACGTTATCAAATTCATAAAAAAACAGTGACTCAATTGAGTCTCACGGAACGTTATAGTAATACTCCACACCAGTTCTACATAGCACCCTTTCCTTATAGTATTATATATATATATATATATATATATATGGTTTTGCAGGTTTCATTCTTTGCATAATTTATGAAGAGTTTTCTTTTAAAGGCTGTTTCCTACTACGCTACTCTCGAATGAACTGTTGCTATCGTCATCATTTTTTAGCCTCTTGGAAACGTAAATGCCTTCATTTGTTTCATCAGATTAGACATTTCTTTTTATATCATTTTTAAGTTTAAAAAAAATTTTGCAACATCTAAGCTGTGGTACTTAGCCAAATACATGGAAGGAAATTGTATATCTTGAAGGAGCTTGAAAACTTCTTTTCAACCAGTCTTTTCTCTTTTGATAGACTTTTGAAATGACTTTTTATCTATACAGAATTTAATTTTGCTAATCTCTCCAATTTGTATTTATTGTCTAACTCCTTTAGCATATGGTCTGATCGAATCGAATCGATATCCATTTTGCGAAAGGGGTAAACACACATTTTAGTCTTTAAGATTTTTAACGTCTCGAAAAAAAAAGGATGTTTTATAGATAATGAATATTTCTCGTCTCCTATTAACTGAAGTACAGTGTTGTCCTCGTTCACAACAACTGCATAATTTAATTTCTCAGCTATTTGCAAAATTTCAGTTATGGACTTTCCGTAATCAAAATTACTTTTAAGGTATTCTAAAAAAGCTCCAACAATCTTTCTAAGGTTCGGAAGTTCTTCTTTCAAATTAAATCTCGAATATTCACTTTGCAAAAGCTGACTGAGTCCGTATGATATAACATCAGCCAAATCTTCGGAATGTCCACTCCAAACTGTCCCTACAACCTTATCCCATATTCTTAACGCAAGAGTAAAGTTATTTTGCCACATATCAGCTCTACATTTTAGTTTATCTGCTAAACCTTTGGAAAAGTATTCACCACATAAAGCAACTGCAGATATACCAAAGTCAATTGCCCAATAATTCCAATTCTCGTCCCATTCTTTTCTATCGACTAACTCATTTGATAACGCTTTTCTCACCATACCTTGTTCTTCCTTACTAAAACTTTTTATATACTCTTTGAGCTTTTTTAAGCTATTTTTATTATTACAATAACTCTTCATACAATTTTTTACTTCGTTTTCATTATAAAACATTTTCAAGTTATTTGAGTTGTTACAAACCTTTTTGATTTGTTCAACTACGGGTTGTTGTCCGGGAACAACTTGTTTTTCTTTATAATCAAAAAGGCCTAATTGGTACATTAATGTTATCGAATCTTTATTATACAGAGATCTTTCAAATGTTGCGCGACTATTCTCTGAAAGAGCGCTCAAGCATCTTTGTCTCACCGTATATAGTGCTGCTCCAAACAGGTCAAGACCAACCGACGATGTATCGTTAAGCAATTTTTTCCAAAATTTTCGTGCTCCTGATAACTGATCTTGATTAAGTCTTGATAGAAGTCTGCTCCTACTCAAACTCAATTCTCCAGCAAACTCAAATATCACTTGATAGCGTGGCATGTATAGCTTACTTTCATTATATATCTCCAGCACATCAGAATCATCACTTATTAAACCAGAAATTAGCTTTAATCCTGAAAAGTATTCTTGATAAGTTTCATGGTTGAACTTAAGGAAGTATTCATTATGTTTTCTTTCAACCAACACAAGACCTGTTTCCTTTAATTCTTGAATTAAATTATCATTACAATACCGATCTCTTAATGCTCTGGCTACCACCTCGTACTTTAAATTGAAAGCCTGTTTAAATGCAAAAGCCTGTAAAAGGTCTATGTAAAGAGAAGAAGTAACAAACGCAAGATGCTCATCTTTTATAGATCGGAGCTGATTCTCAATTCTTAAATGTTTCGTTAAAAAAATGGACAACTTTTTAATCATAAACTTCTCAATCAAACTGACAGCACTTAACTGAAACCCTGCAATCTTCTTTGAGGGTTTTTCGCCCTTTATTAACTCTTCATAACGCTCTAAGATTTCAAACTCAAATGTTTCACAAAAAAGATACATCTCTAACGGAACACCTATTAAAGATTTAACATTTAAGTTACTTATTGCAAACTCTTCATAGAGTTTTATCAAGGTTTCAAGATGCTCGTGAATGGGATTTTCTACTATAGCCGAGATGTAAGCTTTAATATACTGATTTCTATACGATTCATCGTATTCTTGAAGAGACAGAAAAAAATCAAGACTTCTATTGGCAGGCATTGGTATAATGTGAGCAGCATATGGTCTGGTTGTGATTAGCAGATTTACTACTTCGGGAAGATTTCCCATCCAATCTCCTAACTTTTTTATAACTGTAGAGTCCTTGATCTCATCAAAGCCATCTAACAAAATCCTCACCCTTCCTGGTTGCTGCATATCGTTCTTTAACGCTTTTAGCTGCCAGTCAGACCAACATACGCTTGATGTTTTTTCGTTAAACAATTCTTTTTCGCTGGCATTCTCACTTTTAAACTGTAAGCAAGACAAATCCAATCTAATAACCCACGAATATTGCTTCTGTTCCGAGTTTAACCACAGCATACGTTGATGTAGACAAAAAGAAGATTTCCCGTAACCTGCCTTAGCGGATATAACACAAAAGTTTTTTGCAATTACATCTTCTCTCGTTACAATAACTTCATTATCAAAGTTAAAATTTTCCGCAATTGGAAGGAGAACTCCTTTAAAAGCCTCAATTGTTGCCTCATCTTCATTAACCACGTTTAAAACAACGTAGTTATTGTACGGAATATTTTCCGAAGTTACGGTTGCATCAATACAAATTTGCCTTATATGAGATTTAGCTTCAGAAACTTGAGTCAAATCCTCTTTTCTGACGACTCGATACTTGCTATCTTCTTTGACTTGTTCATGGTCAAATAAAGTTCTGTCCTTAAAATCTCCTTTACCATTTTCTGCTGCCGATTGAACATATTTAGCATTTGGTCCTTTTACAACAAACAAACATGTTTGTACTGTAGATAGTAGATTACACCAGTTGAATATTGGCTCTCCTTTGCGTAGTTTATTTGGAACATAAATATTATGTAACAAGCCGGAAGATAAATTCTTTTGATTGTTTTGATATAATATCTCATAAAGAAAGCTTATATGCTTCATAGCCTTGTAAACACCACTTGTTTTATCTTCTAGAAACTTTTCTAACTTAAAGTTTTTTCCTGCAATATTAATGTTTACATCCTCTTTCCCTTCTACTGCTCTCTGTATTTGTTCGTCTGATAACTCACTGTCAACGTCAATCTGTTGACCATACTTTTTAAAATTCTCATCGTTAGTTTCGCAAAGCAAAATAACTTTTTTCTTATTTATAAATGCACGGTTCATTAGAATTTGTAACATTTCTACCTGGGATTGCTCATAATTACTAAAGTCAAATACAACAACTTGCATTTGCTCGCCGTGCAATATAGTAGATACATATTCAAGATATGGTGATGCTTCATGTAAAAATGCATATTGATCTTCGGAAATTCCGAATTCTTTTATTGTTTGAGCCATCCTTAAATCAATACCTTCAAACTTTCTTATCTTGATTATGAGATCATCTGATTTCAAAAAATCAGCTATTTCTTTTAATGAAGTGCCTGGCAAAGAGTGTTGTTGATTAGTACTGGCAAGAAGATAGAATCTCAAGGCGTCTCCCTCTGCAGACAATATCATTTGCAAAATCTCATCTGACGAAAGATCACAATCTTTCGGATCAGCAAACCATCTCAAAACTCTCTTTTCAATATTAGCACAAACCTCTGCTGCTGCAATAGGATTCTTGGATTTTTTACAAATTATTTTTGACAGTTCTGGAAAGTTAGGTTGTTTAACTTTAAGTATTAACTGGTCCAAAAACTCGTTTATCTCCTTCTCCATATCTTTAATCTTTTGAGATTTACTAAAGGTTTTTTTTTTTTTTTTAGAGGGTTCTACTTTTTCATAATAATCTTTGATTGCGTTTATGAAATCGGACCTAGAATCGCCGCTTTTGAACCTTAATGTTTCACCTTTTTCAAAAGCTAATTGAGGGATATCAACTGTGACAGGTTCTAAGAAGGAACTATAATCAGCTACTCCTCTGTTGGTAAAAAAGATGAATTTCTTATTTCTAACCAAATTATTTTTTAACCAATACCAAGAATCAAAATATTTTGATAGGCTAGCATCTCCCTTATGGTTATTTGTAGTGAAATCAGATTTTTTATAATCGTCTGTTCCATCTTCCTTAGAACTGTGTTTTGCCTGTAAAAGAAGCATTTCGTTGTCATATTTTATAACTAAGTCATCAAACTTCCCATATTCCTCGGCTTCTGTGATCAACTCAAATCTTCTTGAAGAGCTAGATGCTTGTAGTGTAACCCATGTTAACAAACTCCATTGGTATAGATTGCCGTGAAATGTTTTTTTTAGGCCTCCAGGTGTCAGTTTATTTTTGGATATACCTACTCTTGTAGCCCCATTTGTTTCCGCAGAATTTTTCTCCGCCATTTATTTTAGCATTCTTTCAAACTTAAATAAGTAAGTCATTTAAAGATACTCAAGTCTTTAATTGATACCGCACGCATTGACTTCTTTTCTTCTCTTTTTCTCCGTATCAAATTGGAAGTATTAATTTTCCCTGATTTAAAGTTAAATTAGCACATTACAAAACGGCAGTTTATTTTAACAAATGAATGACTAGTAAAACAGTTTAAGTATGATAAAGAATTTACAAGAAATAATAAAAATTAAAATTTATAAAAGTAAGCTTAAAATTTGGATTGCAAAAAACATGTATATATACCAGCAAATGCAAGCATATACACTTAAATAAGAGCGTATATAAACATTTAAATATATATATATGTATATATATATATATATATAGTTTTTAAAATTAACATAAAGAGTGTGACTCTTTAACGAATTCTCATTAGCTGATAGTGCGTTTAAGATTGGTTGGTAATAGTTAAAAACATAAATCAAGTAATGATCTCAATTCAAAACATATAAAGCTTTCTTGAGGCGCCTTTTGTTTTACATAGGCTCTGTCATTATTTCTCTTCAATAGCTGCATCCTCCTAAATTAGATAATTAGATGAAGTTGTTAGTCTTTTGTAAGTGGACATCGTCACACCTGACTTTTATTTCAAAATGGTATTCCTTTGCACTATGTGATGATTGTTGCTTCAGGAAACTTATTTCAACTTTGCGATTGGATTTATGTTCTTCAAATAACATAATTAAGTTTGATTAGCAAATTGATTAATTGCAATTTTAAGTGATTTTGTGTTAGTGTCTTTATAATTTATTTTTAATTACTTTAAAATAAGTCAATAAAGAAGCCACGTGCAATATGTGAAAAAAAATATTGTCATCGTCCTGATTGTTAAATTCAACCTCTGTAAGTTGAAATAAATCCATGGTGAAATGTTGTTTTCTGTTGAGAAAAGCATCACTCTATCTATGCGATGACGAAACTTTGTTTGACAAAAGCACCACGTCATTATTTTCATCGAAACTTTATATTATTACCTGTTAGTTGAAAAGCAAGGTATAAATATCGAGTATTAATATTACATTCTAGTTTTTATATTTAGTATTAGTTAATAAAACATGTTTTATGTTATGGTTTCAAGCAACAAAATCAACAAACTAAAAACCTATCAGAGGATTTGGGAAAGAAAAATGACTTTTCGTCATGGAAAATAACGTCTCTCAAAACTGCAGCTGAAACGAGCAATACGAGCAAAGACAGCACGAGCACAATACAAAAGATTAATGTTTTGTTTTTAAATAGAATGCATATCATTTAAACGCAAACAAAAATGAGAATGATGATGTATAGATCAACTTTACTACATATCCGGTTAATAAACAACGAAAGTTTGATTTTGAGGAACCAACTTCAATATGTCAAACCAATTTGTTGAAATAAAATTTTCACTTTTTTCTCTTTTTAAATATTTGCTTTTCCAAAAATTTTTTCTATAAATACGCTTTTGTTAAGCGCCTGGAAACTTTTACTATAAGGAAAAGTTAAAAATATTAACAAAACTTCGAAAAAGTCAAATCAAACATCTACCTTAAATTACCCAAAACAATTCTTCATGAACAACCACAAACGTTTTTTTTTTAATATCTTTTCTCTTAACTAGGGAGCTTGTTAAAATTGTGCTCAAAACGCTCCACGTTTGGTTCGAAACGAAAGATAAGAAAAAACACGCTACCTTTTGACGACAACGGTAAAGTTGCATTCCATCTTTTTCACAGCATTTTTAACAACACTACCGTTGGATTTGTTTTACAAAACTCATAATGCAGTTTGAAAGTATAACAAAAAAAACAGAAGATCTAAATCTAAAACCCCTTTTGTTAGATTTTTATTGGATTCAACATACAAAAAGATTATTTGATAACTCTTTTCAAAACGTCATAAAAAAAAAATCAATGGTATTTGATGAAGTAATTTTTTTTTTTGCATAAATCGGAAAACAGTTTTCTACAATTAATGTCACTACAAGTTCACCGCATCTTTACTTTTGTTATTAATTCATATTTATCAAGTAAACATAAAAAAACATACCGGAGCACATTCAGCAACAAAGAAACAGCAAGTAACTTATTGAATTGAATTGAAGAATTGCATCAAAAATACTCTAAAAGTTTTTAAAACGGTAAATGGTATCCAACGTCATCAAATCCAGATGGTCAAATTATTGCTGATGGAAACGTGTTAGAAACAGATTACTTTGGAAAAATAATTGCCGACGATAATTGTTGGAGGTAGGCGCACAAAATCAAGGTGATAGAAGGAGAGACTTGCTTGGTGTTGGGAAAATGGAAGCAACTTAGTTTTGATGAAAGTAATTTTGAAGTAATAAACAGAAAAAGCAAAGTTTTAGAAAATTTAAAAACTCAAAAGTTTGGTGATTGTTGCAAAAAAGTTGCAAGGCAGTGGAAGTGTTGATATTTGGGGCAGCTTAAATGAGTAGATTTGTGTAATAACGATACAACCAGCATAGAAAAGCTAAAGAGCTTGATTCTTCCAGCAGACATGTTGACTGATGGAAACGAATGGGGGCAGTCTCAGTTCCTGCCCACACAGCTTATTCAGTCAAAGCATTTTAGGGCTGGATCAACAAACAGTTTGTCAAATTCCGAATAAGGTCCATAAATAGACTAAAACAAGAAATAAATAATATTTGGAGAAGAGCTACCACTAAATTTGCAACAATTATGTAAATTTGCAACAATTATGTAAATTTGCAACAATTATGTAAATTAGCAACAATTATGTAAATTTGCAACAATTATGTAAATTTGCAACAATTATGTAAATTTGCAACAATTATTCAAATTCGATGCAAAAGAAATGTATAGCATGCGAAAAAGGTCACAGCTAATATTTAAATATTAGATTTATTGTTTTTTTTTTATTGCACTAGTTAGGATCAAAAACTTTTATCTCAAGGTTTCCAGAATGTGTGATGTACCACTTTATTGAGCCAAAGTTGTTTTATCCCCTTTTAATATAATTAGAAATGCTATATTTGAAATACATAAAATAATAAACATACCTTTATTGCAAATCTTAAAACACAAAAAAAAAAAGAAAAAAAAACAAAGTTAAATATCTGAAAAAATTTTTTTCTTGCTATATGCTGAAGCAACAGGATCAGATGTGCATAACAGTTTTTTCATAACATTTTCATTTTCTCTTATTCTCGAAGACTTACACAAGTGTAATTGCATAGCGCGGAAACAAACAATGGCTTCGTGTGGAAAAGGAAGGTAGTTTCTTTGACAAGTGGGTAAGATTTACTCTCACAGCAAAGCATTGAAGTAATCAGACACTTGTAGTCTATAAAAATGAGTGTACTAGAGAAAATACAGTCGGACAACGACACTGCGTTTAGAAATGAATTAACTAAAATGTTTCTTAAAACTGGTTTGTGCATTTGAAATTCTGAAGTGATGCACTTTGTACACTTTAAGTTCTGAAAGGATTCTGCGCTATGTAAAGCAAATCAGACCGAGAAGCGGAATGCAAATAGGCCAAATAGGTAAAAAGGGAAATGGGAGATGTAGAAATAGAAGTTGGATATGCGTATAACTTTTCAATTTTGTTAAAATCTTCACATCTTCGATTAAAATTGTCTTTGAACTTGATGGCAAGGTTCATAATTGTACAATTATTTGATTCACTTTTAAAGTTTGCAAAATAATCAGTTCATTTATTAATGGTTGGTAATAAAATTGAACAAGTGGTATATTGTGATCCGATTAAAATTAGTGTAAAAATCATGTATTGGCTCTAATAAATCAATGAGCTCGCCAATAATATCCAGTTGCCATCTTTTTCATAGCAATTTGTTATTGCTTTTGTTCTCTTGCTTTATTAAAGCGTCTTTGATTCATTCGCCTTGTTTTAATTTTTTAATTGAACATTTATTTTCCAGATTCTCAATTTTCATATTATTTAGCTCAACACAACTAACTGAGCAAAAAGCTCAAATAGTTTATCTTTATAAGATAAACTACTAATAAAGATATCTCTTTACTAATTGGTCCGCATAATAAAAAAATTTAAGATTGATAAAGTTAAATCAAATGAAAAGATAGAAATAAAGATATTAAGATGATTACGCGACTAAATCGACATTTTAATCGGTAAGTAGGAGTCCCATAGTTGATTAAATCGACTATTCGATTTTTCAATGTAGACTAATTTCGACTTTAGACTAGTTGACTTTTAGTCGATTTAGTCAAAGTCGATAACAACAATACTTTAATACAAGAGTATGTACAACTTTACAATCAATTTTTTGTTTAATCCAGCAACTTCGCAAATTCGAATTCAATTGGACTTACTTATCAAGAAGTGTTATCTTCATTTAATAAATCCTATGCGTTTTGTGTAGTTGAAAACAAGTCCTATTTTTATTGGAATACAATTTGTAACTAGATTTTTTTTCTTTTTTTTCTTTTGTTAAAGAAGAGTTGACATCTCACAGCGCATGACACAGCACATGAAGGATTTACATCTCACAGCACATGACACAGCACATGAAGAGTTGACATCTCACAGCACATGACACAGCACATGAAGGATTGACATCTCACAGCACTTGACACAGCACATGAAGAGTTGACATCTCACAGCACATCTCATATATTTTTTTCAAATATTTATTTTCCTTGTTTCAAATAGCTATTTTTCTTGTGCCAGACATTTGAGTAAGACTATTTTGAATATATCTATGTCAATCAAATAGATTCCATTTGATTTCAATCTATTTGTTAATTCAATTTTTAAAATTTTCTTCTACCTATTATTGCATAAGCCGAAATTAAATTATATTGTTTGATTCAAACAGGTTATCCACTGATAGAGCCATGCGTCTAACGAAGTCATAAATTTAAAAAAAAAAAAGAAGAAAAAATTGTTATTGATTATACAATAGCTTAGACTAGAGAGCGGACAAATCTTTCGGTAAGCGAACTTCAAATCTTCGAAATATATAAAAATATAGTTCTATGCTTTGTTGGCGCGTATATAAACTTTTCTTTTGACAACCAAATAGTCGCTTCGATTTTAATTCAGCAATTCTGTGTTGGAATTCAAAACCATGAAAATTATTAAGGATACAAATTGAATTAAGTTACTATCAGGGATGTAATTTATGATTTGAATCCGAGACTACTCGAATAAAATAACGAGACCAAAGCACCAGTGCCACTTAAATTTTGTTTAATTTTTTTGACAGCAATGACTGAAAAAAAATAATAAAAAAAGAGGAAAATGATCTAAAAGATCTTTATTTGGAACGCAAGACTTTATCAACTTACGTCGCTAAAAAGGTTCGTTTTTATCTCAAAGAAACACACAAACTGTTGAAGCTAGAGGTCTGGTCACAATATAACATATTCAGGTATATTTTCAAATTTCATTTAGAGTTTTAAGATGAACTTGCCGAGCAAATAAAAACAGAAAGGTCAAATAAGAAAAAAGATCCTAAATAAATACTTGCTGTTCAGTCATGTATTAGTAACGGTTTTTAATTGGCATTAAAAACGGTTACTAATACATGACTGAACGGTTTTTAATTGGAAACTTAAAATATATTTTTATAAACTATTATTTATAATTCAGGTTCGAACTCTGATATTGACAATAATCAAATTATAAAATTAGTCTGTAAAATAAAAGCATTGCCTAATTAAGATCCTGTTTTTATTTGTTGCCAAGACTAATAATCATGTTTGTTTAACTTGTCTGGAAAATGGAAGTCTTGCATGTGGACCTGAATCAAATCTGCTAAAGCATAATTTTCATGCTCATAAAAAATCTGAGTATCTTAGGATTCTCAAAAAAAAATTCTTTGCACAAGCTGAATTAGTTGAAATGCGGAACAAAAACGAAGTAGATATAAGCCGTTATAACTTAAATCTTGTTTTAAACCATGAAATAAAACCGTGGGCCAAACATCATAGAACTTATGAGATGACACATCAGATATTGACGAGAATCTTATTTATTACAACAACTCTAATGAAAGTGATGTCGAGTCTGATGAAAAAGTATTGTCGAACGAACAGCTTGAAATGGGCGATGTAAACGATCAAATAGAAATGCATGTACTTATGTCACGGAAAACGTGAGCTCTTAGATAATAAAAATAGCGACGAGGAAGAAGTATCAACAGATGAAACTGTTAATCGGCTATTTTAACTTTTTAGCCGTCATTATTTAGGATAAGAAAAACTGAAGCTCTTATTAAAAGATCTTCAATACTGCAATAATTTTATTTTGATGAGACTTAGAAACAGGGACTAAAAATTATTAACTTATCGTCAGATTTTCATGCACTCGGAACTCAAGGCTATAAAACAAAGAATTCATTTTTTGAACATACAACAAGAGCTCTTCTTCTTCCTTGAGCGTAAAAACAGAAACAAATCGACCTAATTCCTTTATAGAAGATCCACTCTTAATGTGTCTGTGCCCACCCAACATGAGGCGACTTTAAGACGTATGTAACTTATCTTTAACTCGTCTAGACGTCTGCAATTAGTTAAAGACGTGTTTATGACGGCTTTTTCACACCTTATTAAGACGTCTTCCGACAACCAGTCCGTAAGACATCTTAACAAGACGTCTTACAGAATAACCAGTTTAAGACGTCTGTAAGACATTTAAACAAGACGTCTGTCGGAGCAACAAGTTTAAGACGTCCGTAAGACATCTTAACAAGACGTCTTTCGGAATAAATAGTTTAAGACGTCTTTCGGAATAACTAGTTTAAGACCTCCTTTGGAATAACCAGTTTAAGATATCTTTAATCATGGACGTTTCCCACCCAACAATAAGTCTTCTTAAAGACAATTTTAAGACGACTTGAAATTGGTATTAAAGATATCCTAAACTGGTATTAAATGAAACACTGTAAGTCATCTTATTTAAAACTTCTTAAAGTTGTCTTATTTAACACCTAGGGGAAAACCTCAATGAATGGGACAGTTTTTGCAAAATACTTTTTAAACGTAGATAAACTGTTTAATATATATATTTAAATATGTTTGATAACCACCGACTCTTGCTCAATAATATAGTAAAACAAAAAAATTGGATTTGCATTTGGCTATTGGAGAAAAGAGAGTTTTATTGGAGCATGACATTTGTCCCATTTATTAAGTATGTCTCATTGAATGGGACAAACATAAAAGAATTAAAAATAAACGTATTTAATTCAATCATTTTTCAAATTAGTTTATTAATTGTAAGAGTAGTTAAATATATTTCAATCAAAGTAGAACTTTCTCATTTTAGAATATTATATTTAGTTATTTTTATTTAAGTAAAATATTGCAGTATAAAAGTGTGTAAATAATACCCATTACCAATGGGGATAAAAGTCAGGGACTGCAGCATCCCTCTGCTGAGCTGTAAATAATACTTTGTTAAATTCATTCAATAGGTAGTATTTTATCCCATTCAATATGCGCATCACTTTATCTAAAAATGATTAGTCACACCAAAAACACCATTAATTAAGCTTGAATGTTTTACTCACTGTAGTACTATAGACTGTTATCTATTTAGGCATGGAATTTTATCTTCCATAACTTCAAAATTTGCTGCAAAATCAGAAAAAAAAAACGTTTTTAAAAATTACTTTTTACATTCGAAAACATAGTAACATCCATTGTCATTACGGTCATAGAGCAATAGGATGGATGAGTCGGTCAGTTGAGTTCTTGTTTCTATCACTCTTTGTTACAGCAATTTGAATATTCTTACATCGATGCTTCTATAAGAATCTGAGTTTGTCCCCTTCAATAATCATCCCATTCATTAAGGTTCTCCCCTATTTAAATCTTACTTTATGTTTTTTTTAATTTGTGTTCTTTAGTTATTGTTTTTTTTTTTTTTTT
>QPEY01000038.1:515158-530741 GCA_014706445.1 Hydra viridissima
TTATATATATATATATATATATATATATATATATATATATATATATATATATATATATATATATATATATATATATATATATATATATATATATATATATATATATATATATATATAAAAAAAAAAAAAAATATATATATATATATATATATATATATATATATATATATATATATATATATATATATATATATATATATATATATATATATATATATATATATATATCTGTGTGTGTGTGTGTGTGTGTGTGTGTGTGTTCAACATCAGAAATATATACAGTTAAGGTTCAATAACTTATACATAAAATGAATATTAATACAAGAAAGCAAAAATAATTTGTCACAGTTTTAAAGAATTTAGCAAAGGCAATTTATGGCAAACCGCAAGTATAACTAAGAATTTAATATTAACATAATATGATTTACCAGCAATATATAACCTTAATTTTATTGGACAAAAACTAATGGATTATTATGTGCTTTTTATGATAAATGAAATTATATATGAAATATGAAAAACGAAAACATGAAATATCTGCCGCATTTTGTAAGATAATTATAAATTTGAATCATTTTCGAAAAGGTTTTGAATTATCAAATGAATTGTAAAATAGCCTGGTGAATGAAGGACTAAGCTGGCGAATGAAGGACCAAGGAATTGAATGAAATCAGATCTTGATAAAAAAGTATATTTAAGCTTTTTTATATTTAGCTATACTTTTTTTAGTCATTTTAAATTTTTCCTTACAGGTCTATTTCATAATTGACAGACTTTGTTTACACGAAAAAAGTTCCCAAATTTACAAATGTTTATCTTGAAAAAATGATATAATCTGTTCGTGCCAACAACTAATTTCCTTTATCTTGGTGTAATTTGTTTAGTAATTTGTCAACAAGTGAAGTAGTTACTTTATCATGAACAGTCTTAATAAACAAATGCTATAAAAGTTTAAACTAATACAAAAAGTTTAAACTGTAGTAAGGTGCACGTCTACTCTTATACGTCCATGCTTTAATTCCTTCCTTAATTGCGTTTTTAATTACGTCTTTATATCCATTTACGGAAGAATGACAAGAATTGTGTGGTTTAAAGTTATCCGGTCTGACAATAAAATCAGTTGTACACACTGTTAAAGTTAGAACTTTTCTCTGTGACGCTCCAGCAAGATTATTTTTAATATGGGTTGTTGCTCATACTGGATATTATTCTTGTGAAAGGTGCATTATCAAAGGTTATTAGGAAGGAAGAGTAGTAATGAAGTTTAAAATAGCTTAATGAAGAACAAGAATTTTGTAAGCGAACAGATTGCGATTTTAGCTGCCAGTCGTATAAGTAAAATCAGAAATATAAAGTCTTCTCTTATAGCTACTGGTGTTAAATATGTTTCCGGATTTCTGCCTTGACTATATGCAAAAGACCAACTAATAATTCAAAAGAATTTTGAATTATTTCCGTAAAGGCCCTATGGTTAGGTTATTACAAGCACACATTTTACAGATTTCTGAGAAACTAATTGAATTTAGAAATTCCATTGTTCACTGATGATAAATTTCAAAATGGATAGACAGAGAGGCGGATAGAAAAGAATTTTTGATATATTGCTGAGGTTGATTTTTTTATTTAAATATATGATACAAGTTCAAAAAGCATAACATAAAAAAACATTAACAAAACATTAAGCGTAGAAAAAAAAAAAACATTCTTGCAGATAATGTAATTTTATATTACACATGCGTCCGCGCAAAAAGAAAAAAAAAAAGCATTTACTAGTCAAAGCAGTTGTGTCAATGCCGATCTTTGCTATGTAAAATCTTTCCCAGCGAACGCTATTCATTCGTGTGAAATTTGAAAAAAAAAACACACGCAAAAAAAAAAAAAAATTCAACGTTTTTAAGTTATAGCAACTTTGCCAATCAACCGATCAACATGATACTTTAAAACACTTAACGCTTTCAAAAAGGAATACAAAAGAACTATCAATAAATAGAGGATGAAAGTTTTCACAAAATTTAATTTAAAAAATTTTTCCTAATGAAAAATTATTTTATATTAAAAGCAATCAGGAGTTTTTTAGGATGCAAATGTTTGGAATCTTCTAAATGCTCAGCGATAAATAAAAGATTATTTTTTTTATATAAAAATAAATAACAAAAATTTATATAAAAGAAGCCTTGGCAGGACCAAGAAAAGTTTTAGATGAATTTGAGTCATAACTCTCCATCATTCAATCATATAGGTCGGACAACAAACAAATACATCAGATTCATATTTAACTTGTTTAGGTGACAAGCTCGCCTTTCTCTGAAATTGAGAACGTAAACTGAATATAGCTACTTTTGCTTCAAAAAAAAGCTAAGCGGAAAAAACTAAGCCTAACTGCTTAGGTCAACGCAGTTATTGAAATAGCAACAAGGATGCTTGAAGTATATTGGTGTGTGTGTGTGTGGGGAGGGGGGAGGGGGAGGGGGAGCAAAAAAATGAAGGAAGTAAAAAGAATAATGAATTACCTGAACCTTTCGCATTAACCGAGTTCGGAACTCTTTTATAAAGTTTTTTAAATTTTTCATTTAAGTACTTTACTAGAAAGAAAAAATTAAAAATTGCAATTTAAAAACCCTATTTCAATTCTTATTACAAAAGCATAAATGAACCAAGTTTAAACCAGGCCAAATAAATTTTTTTTATTACAGCTTTTTGGAGAATTGCTTTACTCTAAGATTTAATTCATAAAAGAAAATGAAAAACCATAAAATAAGTTAAATAATAATAACATAGATTATTATAAAATGATACTAAAATATATCAATATACATAAATAACAATATAAGATAATGCGATAAAACGTGTTACTATAAGAATTTCACATAATAATGTAGTATGTTAATACAATATCTAATAAAGCCCAAAGTTTGTGTTTGTTTGTGAGTGTGATCTTTACACAAATTTACAGTTTTGATCTGATCCTCACCAAATTTTGCACACAGGTCTTAATTTTGCTAAGGAAGGTTTTTGGGTAGGTTTGGACCACTCTAGACTCCATGTTCAGGGTGCTTATGGCTGAAACCAAGTTCCAGGCCCCTCCAACCACCCCTTGCCCCACAGCAAGGAGGTGAAAGTTAGGTGTTGGAACTCTTTGAGGATTGGTCAAAGTACTGAATTTTTGTACCTAGGGGTAACTTCACTCCCTTAATTCAATGATAACGTCCCTATTTGCTGGGATATTCCATCACTAGCTGGAATACCTGGTGCAATGCACCAAGTTTTTTGGCTAGTGATGATATACTATTATATTATGCAATAATATAATATAACAACATGATATAAGAATAAAATAAGAAACCATAACTATTAAAGCTATGGTACGTATAATACTTATTCTGAAGCCCTAATTATTATTTATCAATTTTAAATGATATTAATAAAAACTAGGTGCACTCTTTAAGCATGGCAAATTGTCTTTCAAAGTGTTGAAAATTACAAACAGCATCGTTGAAATTTTTAAACAAAAAAAAAAAATTTGAATAATCATATTCTAAATCAATGCTCTCACCTAGTGTTTGTATGTTTTTACGGAATAAAAACATTATAATTGCAGCTCCAACACATGGTAGCCACACTTTCATCCCTTTTACAATTGTTGCAGAGGTATTTGTAGAGTCTAAAATGTAAATAGTCTTTTAAAGAGAATTTGTTGGAATACCTAAATGGATCAAAATCAGTTTTTAAGTAGTTTTATAGACATAAAATTTAATACATGAAGTTATTGTTTATAAATTAATTTTGTGAACTCAAATTCTAACTAAATGACTGAATATATATAAATAACTTGGAAAAGTAAGCAAACTTTTATTGGATAATATCAATAACAGAGTAAGGAATGCTACCCTTATACACCAATGGTGAAATGGAATGGTTCAAATTCATACCTGATAAAAATGTCTGTACTTTCAATAAAATGTCAATGAGTTTCAACCATCCATTTTAAAACAACCACTTCAAGATTCCTTAAGACATGCCAAAGTATTCACCAAAATTCCAAATAAAACAATTAAAATTATTTATCATACCAGGAAAGTTTTACTTTTTTTTTAAGGAAATAATATGAGGATTTAATAATCAGGTGACACTAATTTTTGACACCATTTTGACACCAAATTTGCTATGCATTTAGATTAAATATAATTAAATATTAGTTTTAATATAAAGTTTGTATAGAATTGTAAACTTAAATTTTCAAATGGTTAAAATTTGTTTCTGTATGGCAAAAATTTTTATTATCCTATCATTCAAGGCTTTTGTTGATGTAGGTTTTTGAAATGTTGCGTTAGTCCACTCAGAAGTAAAGTATAGGAAGTTTTGACAGAGCCAAATTATGTGAGTTATTGCTTTATATACTGCAGGATTATATTATAGTATATTATTGCTTTATATACTGCAGGATTATATAAAGATGATGGCTTGAGTAACTTCCATAGCATCAACAGCCCTCAATCAGAAAAAATAAAAATCTACTTAACATTTTTAAAGGTAATTTTTAATATTAACATCACTATCAGATCTAGGATAAAAATTCAGCCTTACAGAAAACCAGATAAACCGATATATTTTAAGATTTATTCCAATCATCCATTAAATATCATTAAATCAATAACAAAAATGATTTCTAACTGCATCAGTAATATATCTTCAAGCAGAAGCTTTTGATAGACCCATACCATTTTATAATAACGCTCTGAATTCTTATGATTTTTATGTTAGGATTACTTTCATTCAACAAAACCCAAAATTTAATGAAAGATCTTTAAAACAAAATATTTTACTTGGTTTAACCTTCGTAATTTACTCAACATTAACACAAATGTAGCAAGAATATTTCCAGCTTTAATTGATAAATACTTTCCTAAAGGTCATAATTTTCACAAACTCTTTAACCAGAACAACATAATAGGTTATAGTTTTCTTCCAAGCATCAACAAAATTATTACTTCTTATAGCAAAAATATACCACCTAGTAATCCTGACTACACTAATCAATTATGTAATTGCTGACAAATCAATTCATCCCCAATTAATGGAAAATTCCTTAAGAAAAAATCTTATTTATATTTGCAAAATAAAAACTCATCAACTAGAGGAGGAACATAATTACATTAGACTTACTGAGAGAACTTTCAAAGATAAATGGTACAAGCATAAAATTTTTTTTTATGTAAGTAAGACAAACTCCACTGAACTTTCAAAATTCATCAGGGTTGTAAAAATAAGGGTTAAGAACCAATTTTGTTCAAAGGTAAGAACTCAAACTAAGCATACTATTTTTGGTGGCCAGAAACCTTAATCAATGGCAGTATTACCCAGTTAAGAAGATGTTTTCAAAGCCTAATATGAACTTAAATCAAATAATGGTTTTGATTATAGTTTTTCTCAATGTGCAGAACATATTTTAAGACAAATTATTTCAATATACAGAAAAGCTTCACTTCCTATATAGAAAAAAAAACGGTAGTAGTATAAGTGAAAAGATTATAAGTGAAGTAAGAAACTTGAATAAATATCCAGACAATAAGAAAACATCTGCAAAATATATAAATAATGTTGACTTAAAGAAGAAACATTTCAATAAATCTTCCTGTAAGTGAATTTCTAATGAAGCTGAAGATAGATCAAGTTGCTTTTGTAGAAAGGATAAAAAGTTCCAGAAGAAGAGTGGCTTTCCGGACAAATACAGTAAAAAAATATTAAAAAACAGGAGCTATTGATAAAAGTAAAACAAAAAAAACTAAAAAAATTAAAAGAAAGGAAATGGATAAGAAAATTGTTTGAGCCAAAAAACAAGCATGATTAAGCTGTTCATCAACAGTCATAAAGCAAGGAAAATGACTTTTTAAATAAATGATGAAAAAAATTTTGAGTACAATACAAAAACTGAAAGTTTACTCAAAAAAGCATTAAGTTAAAAAAGAGTCTAGTAAAAACAGAAGTAGATCCCAGACCTATGTTAGCCAATTGACAGGTCCTATATTAGCAATAGAGATATTTACCTGATAATCAACAGCCTGCTTTAAAAATCTTTATATGCTAGATGAAAAGATAGCCATGGAACTATCAAAATTAAGATGGCAAAGATTATACTGGAGATATAAGAAATTAAATCAAGCAAAACTGAAAATAATTTGTCTTGCATTGACTGTTATGGAAAAAAAGTTAAAAATTTGTTGAGGATCAAAGTAGAAAATCAGGAACATAACTAAAAGATCATTATAATTTGGTTTCCTTTCTTCAAAATTCTTATATAGATTATGTTTTACCAATTCTTATATAGATCATGTTTTTTCATGTTAAGACTTAAGATAATATTAAAGAAATTCTTCTGTTAATGCCAGTACTGCTTCCACAGATACCCTAGAGGCAATTGGGTATGATGAAACTTATGTCAATACTGGAATGATAATAATCGATACAGTAGATTGGTTGAAAGCCAAAATATTTATTCCACCAATCCTTGTTAGCAAAATAGAAGACATCAAAGATACATCTAACTGATTGCTTATAAAGAGATATTCTTATATGTAGACATTGGCGCCGAGTCCACGGGGGCAACAGGGGCAGTGGCCCCCTCGGAAATTTATGCACGGGGGCAAGAGTATCTATTCGCCCCCGTGATAATCCATGATAATATGTTATTAGTTCATTGCTGTAGCTGATAGAAGCACCAGCAAGTGTAAATTGCACACTTTGACAGCCTTTTCAAGTATCTTTGCAAGGTTTCATAAAATCTGTCACAAATGCTTTTGAATTCTTTCAAAGATTTTGCGTTGACGGCTTCTTCTGGCAAAGAACTCTTTTGTTTTGTTTATTACTTAAATTTAGCGTTGCGTAATTTATGAATAACCCTAATAACAAAAAAAATTGGAAAAATCGATTTTAAAAACTGGAATTCCAAGCCATTAAATTACATTTAAATTCCAATCCATTAAATTACATTTATTTAAATCTCAATTACGTTAATTGAAGCGGCTAAAGTTTTTATATTTAAAGAGTAGGGGAGACTTGTACTGAATGGACCTAGTACTGAATGGACCTTTTCAAAAATAAGAACTTAGAGACCAGTTAGATGTACTTTTGTTGTCACAAATAAATCACCTTTACACAATGTCTCTTCAGTATGTCTGGGTTCAATTTATTCGAAGAAAAGCAGATATTGTGATATGTTAACCACATTAGATTTACCCATAAATGATTTACGAGGGCAATGCTTTGAAGGTGCGAGTAATGTTTTGGGAGTTTATAACGGCTTACAAGCAAAAATAAGAGCCCTTGAATCTAGAGCATTATTTGTACATTGTCAAGCGCATACACTAAATCTCGTAACCCAAAATGAAGAATGTTACTGAAGTAAGAGATATTCTTCATCTTAGTAGGGAATTAGTTTTGTTCATTCACGAATCACTGAAGAGACTTGCTTGGTTCAAGACATTTTAGCAAGAAAGTGACAACTTGTCCTTTTGTCCTACAAGATGGACGTTGCGATACACATCGCTTGTATCAATACTGAGCAATTATGAGGAATTACGGAACTTCTTTTCAGAACTGTCTAATACTGAAAAAAATGAGGTGGAGGCAAAAGCAAAGGGATTCAGGAAGCAACTAGATAAGGCAGATACATTTATTATGTTGAAAATTACTAGTAGCATCCTAAAACATTTGGAAGGAGCTAATACCGTTTCCAGAGTAAAAGTCTACATTTAAAAACATGCAATGATATTATTGATACATTGAAAGACACCATTTAACATGAGAGAAAAATTTAATTCTGTCATGTGGGAAGATTTAAAAGAGGAATGGAAACTTCTTGGTTTAGATGAACCTAAAGAACCAAGGAAAAGAAAGCTACCAGTTAGATTTGACTGTGGATTAACAGAGCCACAAATTTTTACAGCAAAAGAGCGTTACAATCAAGTCTACAAATAAGTTATTCATTTTGTTCTAGGCGGCCTAGCATCAAGGTTTACCTCTGACTCCCAATTGTTGTTATTGAATGCAGAGTCTTTTCTAATTAATTTAGAAGTCTCTCCAAAAACAATTTGTGACTTTTATAAAGATGATCTAAATATAGATCGTCTAAAGTTGCATAGGGACATATTTCATGATATAATTGAAGCCAAACATTTAAAAGTAACATCTTTCATGGATGTTTTAAATGTTTTGAAATGTCATAAAAATAGCATGATTCATCTAACGGAGCTAAAAAAATTTATGCACTTAATTATGACAGTTCCAATAACAACATGTACTACAGAGCGATCATTTTCTATGCTAAGAAGAATGAAGACATAATTAAGAAATACAATGACCCAGAAGAGATTAAATCACTTGTCCATTATCAATTGTCACAATGAAGAACTGGATATTCTGGATATGAAAAGATTGGTAATGAATTTGTAAAAAAAGTCAACCATTCGAAGCAATACTTTTGCTATAAAAATTGTTAGTTCATAACTTAATAAAAAATACCATATTTTATATTAAGTAAATATATGTGTACCTTACCAAGTACCTTTTTCATTTATTTTCAACTTATATCAAAAATAAAATTAATTTTCTCTCTTATTTTTTTGCATTTCAATTAGATAATAGTCTCTTGTGTTCTTATTGAAGTTAGGGGTCATTCATAAATAATGTCAGTAGATTAAGGAAGGGGAGGGGGAAATTTTTGTCTCCTAGCATTTCAGTTCACCCCCTTGGTCAAAATCAAAAGTTGGCGCTTATGGCTGTAGAAGAAACTGTACTCCACCAGCAAAAGGGTTTATGGTTATAATTCAAAAAATGGAAGATGGAGCATCCCAATACAGAAACAAAAGCAAATTTTATGTAGAATGACAGCTTTTAAACTGTTATTGCATTAAAACATTTGAGTAAAAATTATTTCACCAGTAAATTTTCTTTTCTTTTGTTAATTTTGTTAATACCATTTAATTGGACAGCACTTTTGAGAGAATCTTATTTTAATTGTCCTACCAAAATTCTGTCTTGATGATCCTGTAGTTATTTTTAGCCTGCTTGAAAGATGCTTGTTTTCAAGTGTCTTAAGGTTTCAATATCTCTTAAATAGTATACTAATTTTTGATTTAGCAACATTATAAAGCTCAGAAATTTGCTTACAAGGAATCTTCTTCTCTACTGATAAATTTTTATTTTCTTGTGACAATTCCTTAGACTTTCACATTATTTTTTAAATTCAATTAAAGCTAAATATTATCTCTAGTTAACTAATTTTAATATTAATGTTTTTCTTAATGAAAATAATGTAATGAAAATATGTAAAAACATCTTAACTCTGATTTTTTTGGTGGGGGATGGAAATATTTATAAACTTTTCCAAGATCATGTTTCCAATAAAATTTGAATTTTTTCCTTTTTGTTGCATTGTTTTCATTTTTTTGCAGTTGAATATCCTAAAATATGTAAGCAACTACTATCTTTGATCATCTAAGAAGACCAAACACTCCTGTACAGTAGAAGTATATTGAGGCATAGACTCTTGTGCCTTAATTTATTCTCAAAATCCTTTGCTCTGATGTCAAACAACTGCTCTAGAATTGTGTAAGAATCTTTTTTGTGGCAGTCAAAAATTTCCTTTTAGATCTTAAAGTTCTAACTGCTATAGAAACTTTTGTATTTGTCATTCAGAGATTTAAGCTTTTACAGTATGATTCTCTCGGAAATCAAATCATTACTGAAACCTGTCAACTTCACAATATTTCCAATTTGTCAGAATAAGGAGTGCCTATCTACATTTTAATTACAAGCCTACTCCTTTGGTTTCCATAACATTCTCTTGTACTCAAGAACATGAAAATATTGATTTATTAGGTTTAAATCTTTTATCTCAAGTTGAAGCCAGGTACAAATAATACTGAGAACACTGCAGTTAGTTGTAGTTGGTTCATAGGTAGATAGCTTAATAGTGAGTTAATCAGGTATACAGAACTACAAGCATTTAAGCTCTCCTTTATTTTCAACATTTAGTCCAGAAATGCAGATAATATAAATTATTTCTAATTTAAACAAACATAATAGATCAAGTATTGAAATAAGATAAAAATACAAGCCACAATAAAAATGTTTAAAAACTAAATATAAATGACAACCAATATTTTAGAGACACCTTATGTTTTACACTAAACAGTGAAGAAACTTAAAATGCTTGGGAAATAGATTTTTTAAAACTAATACATTTCACTTTCTGAGCACTCATCTGAAATTTTTTGTGCAGGCTTCCTATGATTGGTATAATCAGAAAATATACTGTTTTTTTCTGTTTTTACTAACTTTGTTTCACCATACTATAAGTATATATCTCTGTATGTATGTATGTATGTATGTATGTATGTATGTATGTATGTATGTATGTATGTATGTATGTATGTATGTATGTATGTATGTATGTATGTATGTATGTATGTATGTATGTATGTATGTGTGTGTGTATGTATGTATGTATGTATGTATGTATGTATGTATGTATGTATGTATATATGTATGTATGTATGCATGTATGTATGTATAAACATGTATGTATGTATGCATGCATATTTATTTAATAAGTAGTACCTTTAGGAGAATCGGTTATATTTTTGTCATTGGCAGGTAGGACTGGAGTTATGTTGCAGCAAGTACTTGTGCAATTTATGTAGGCTGCCTCACCAACACAAGAACAAAATCCAGAACAAGACAAAAACATCCCCTCTATCTCATTGTAAAAAAAAAGATCATTTGATGAACACACCAAAATAGCCAGAAGTGGAAATATCCAATAGGTGATTTTTGACCATATAAACATACTTTTTAGCTAAGTCAAATACAGACTTAAATAGAGATTTATATTTTGCAAGAAAAACAACAGCAAAAATTTAATGAAACCAAAATTTGTAAATATAAATAAATGCTTAAAATTCTTCAAAACACCTGTTATCAGTAACTTTATATATCAAAACGAAATAACTGATAACCAAATGATTTTTAAAAGTTTCTTCTAAAACTTCATTCAAAAGGTTGACATCTTTGTAAAGTTTCATTTAACAGCGTGACTATTTTTAATCAAATTGCATAGAGAAACTACGCTCATTGGATTTGATTTGAAAAATTGTATATATATTTTGAGCCATTTAACTCAAAATATAACTTGATAGCGTATTCTAGTGCTTTTTTTAAAACAATTTGAACCCAAAATTGGCCTCCCAATTACTACTTTCCATGAAAAAAAAAAGAAATATTTCAAGAGACTATATATTATTGAATTTTCTTGTAGTGATGAAAACAGTAGGCAAATAATTTGGAAAAATAATTGTGAATATAGCTTGAAGATCTCAAGTGCAAAAGTGTTTGATTCTCTCAAATCTAAGAGAAGTATGCACTTAAAAGCTTAAACCAGTTAAATTATATCCTTAAAACTATATGTTTAGAAGCTTAAAAGCAGTTACAAAAATAAAATAAAAAATGCTTTTTTAACATTTGCTCAAATCTTTTAAAATAGTGCATCACAATAGGGACATTAGGCTTGCATACAGTATACATCTGCTCTTACCATCAAAATAATAAATGTATCATTAGTGCAGTTAAACTATCATAGCATTATAATGAACTAACTGATATGCTATTTTGTAATAGAAATAACAAGAATTACACAATACATTGTTGCCCTTTGTGTCCAGAGGATGCTAGATTACAACATCTTGAAAATTATTAATCTGTATTCTCAAGATAATACAGATGAAGATTATGATTCCTACAAACAATCTGAGACAAAAAACCAATCTGAGCTCTAACTAAATAAGTTAAAAAAACTAACTGAACATTCTTGCATCACAAAACATCAAGCAACTTTTTTAACAAAATTAAAAAATGAGTTAAGTAGTTGTGAGGTTATTATCCTCTGATTTTGGAAAAAATTAAAACTTGTTGTACAAAATGAAATACAAAGTATCGGAAAAAACATCAATAATGCACCCAATCATAGTTTATTGAAAAGTAAACTTTGTCCTCAAATGCAATTCAACTTTTCCATCTCTGATGACTTACTGCATGATAAAAAGACTTTCAAGTAAGGTTCATCCATCTTACCCCTAATGGTTATATTATTGGCCTTCAAGAAATGCTTTGTGTTGGGTTATACCAACAAACTTATTGCTAGCAATTAATATTTCAACAACTGTCACAGAAAGACAACAAACCATCAGCAAGGTTAAGCACCAAAGCATTGAAGATAGTTTGAAAAACTATAAACCAGAGGACTAAATTTTTACAAGACTGAGTAAGATTGTTAAATCTTATTACATTCTAAGTTTTCTATTTTTTATTTTATCTTAGTTTTCATTGTTTGTTTTTGTAATTTACTAAATTTTTTGGGTCTATTTTTATAAAGCATTTAATGCAAATAAATCAGATTTAAAAAAAACCTTCCAACTTTTTTCTTTATATGGAGTTACATATAATAAAAAAATTTTACAGAAAAAAAATTTCAGAATCATATTGCATAGGCATCTCAAGATATACTTCTTTTTGTAAGGGACATTTGAAAATGTTGAAACTGGACTTTCATATAGAAGCTTTGATATTGTGGTGTTTTAGTCTTAATTTTTGAATTCTTTACCCAAAATAAAAGTTGAATACAAATTTTCATTACTATGGGACAAATATTTTATAATTTAAACTAATTGTAATACAATGCTCTTAAAAAAAAAATTGCACTGAATATAAAGGTCAAGAAAAGAATTAGGATAGAAAATTGATATCTCTGAAACAGTAAGGAGTTAGACACTAAATATAGGAATGAACTTTTTTTCATAAAGAAATATTGTTTGTACTAAAATTTGGTGAAATGTGAGATGGTGAAAAATTTGGTGAAATGGTGTCAAGCATAAGATGAATGGACCAGGAACAACCAATGTTTCAGATTCAGGTCATAAAAGTATTTTGAGGGAATCAAATCAGCATAAATTCTACCAAGATACATTTTTTAAAGGTTCTGTTTTTAAAAAAATTTGATAACTTTTAAGAGTAGCCTCAGGTTCTTGAAAAACCTTTTTGCCCTCTTTTGGAGTTTTCAACCTTTTTTAATTGTTGTGGGGCTAGCCTTCACTTTTATTTTATTCCTCTGATTTTTTTTTGCATGTCTTAGGAAAGGTAAACAATGTGCCCTAAAGAAGATTATTATTTTTTTGGATTCTAAGAAACTCTACAAAAAAAGATACTAAAAGTTGTAAAAAGTGCTTAAGTTGAACTGTGTGACTTACAATGCATAAAGAACTTAAGCTGTTTTTAATCAATTTAAAGTTCCTATTAATTGTTCAAAAAATCTTTAAAATTTTTAAATATTCTTTACTTCATAATAATAACATAAGAAAGTGTGTTATTTCCATTTAATGTATCCTTCCTCACACCTTATGACATCTTTACAATAGTCATACAAATGTTTTAGCTCCATTTCATATTGATCAGCAGGTAGTGACCTGAACAAATACAGCGCGATTTCCTTAACTTTTCTGCATACATAAACAGTGGCGTATCTAGGGTAGGGCAGGCAGGGCACGTGCCATGGGCGCAAACCTGAAAGAGGCGCAAAAGAGGCTTGGTTGCGATACAATAAGCGAGAATTATATAAAATAAATTAAGAATGCTGCTTACTAGCCATAAGGAAAAAATATCAAGTCCCGAGCAACTACTTATGTTTATAGTTGAATATGGAGACGAAAANAAGAGGCTTGGTTGCGATACAATAAGCGAGAATTATATAAAATAAATTAAGAATGCTGCTTACTAGCCATAAGGAAAAAATATCAAGTCCCGAGCAACTACTTATGTTTATAGTTGAATATGGAGACGAAAACGTTTTCCCTAATATGCGTATAGCATTGCAAATGTTGTTAACAATAGCTGTGTCTGTAGCTAGTTGTGAAAGATCATTCAGTAAACTTAAACTGATTAACTCTTACTTGAGAGCTTCGATGGGCCAAAGCCGTCTCTGTGATCTCGCTTTACTAAGCATAGAGTGAGAAATTACCGAAGAAATTGATTTTGATAATATTATTAAGAAATTTGCAGCAATTAAAGCTAGAAAAATAAACTTGTAATGTATGTTACATAAACAAATTGTTTATTTATAATGAATAATAAAGTTTTATTAAAAGCTTGTGTCATCATTTATTAAAAAATTGTAATTAAGCACTTTATGTGGGAGAGGAGGGCGGCGAGATTGGTGTTTGCCCCAGGCGCTATTTACCCTAGGTACGCCACTGTACATAAAACCATATTGTTGGAAAGATGTCTTCAAATCTTTGTTGAATTGGTCAAGATTAGGGCTATAGGCAGATTGACTGATAAATATGAAATGTCATCTGGCATGCAGACATATTAGGGTAGAGAGACAGATTTCTGAAGAACTATCTACCTAGTGACACCACTGTTCCTGAGACTCCCTATTTAAGAAATATGGAATGCTTTGAATGCAGAAAATATCCTTTGAATAGATTGATAGATTATCCTGGAACTCAGTTGGAATATGCTACAGTTTTCTAAATACATCATAAACTTTGAGATTTGAAGAAGGAAACTAATTCAGTTCTAACTGAAAATTTCTGGCAGCAGAATTTTCTTCTGTAGCCCCATCACAGGTACCTAGTCCATATTTAGAACTTGCTTTGATTAACTGAATGCTATTTAATCTGGTAATTCCAAAAATTTTAACATTGGTTATTCCTGATATTTAATTCACGAATACTTAATATTAATTACTTACCATAAACAAAACTATAAAAACTTAAAGATCAATAGAACATGCCAAATGATTTCTTTGGATTAATTAGACAAAACTAAATTTTTTTCTAGAATTTTAAGTGTCCTTGGCAGTTGCGAAAGTTTGAGAAGTTCAGAATGGCTTTTGCATAGGCTGCATTATTTGTTACAATACACCTTGTACTTAAATTCATATCTGGCTATTATTGCACTTATTGATCCAGATTACCCAGATTGAGGGACAAATGACCTAGAAGCTCACCTCAATCTCCAGGATATAAAATTGATTATCAAGTTGTTAACATTAATATAGTGAGTGATCTGAACTTCTTTTAAAATAAAACTTCCAGCTTGATTTCTCTTACCTGACCAGAAATCTGCTTAACTTTCAATATTCTAAACCACCAGAAAACAGAAACTCAATTCATGAAGAGGTACATATAATATGGATGATTAAATTTACTAAAAATATTTATGCATTGATGAATAGAGAATCATGTAAACTTAATTGATTTAACTAAAGGTTTAATCAATTGATTAGACTAATCAAAATTGTAGTTAAATTACATTAATTATTAAATCCTCAACAAACTAATCAAGGAAGTCTACCTGGAGGAGAAGAGATTAAAAATAATCCTGTTCACAAATACCAAGAAGAGGAAAATGTTAGGGAAAAGGAGGGAGGATTTTTAGAAAGACATTTGTGTAACAAATGATAGAAAACTCATATTGTTTTTTTTGATAATATTTTCGTTAAGAACAAATAATTCTTCAGAATCAATTTATA
>QPEY01000038.1:532820-551294 GCA_014706445.1 Hydra viridissima
GACTTGTAGTTTTGTAACAACTATAAAATCCTTATGAAAATTATGAAACTTTGAAAGATTTTTTTTAAACCGGAGTCGGAGTCGGTACAATTTTTCCGACTCCGACTCCGACTCCGACTCCAGCCAAAATGAGCTCCGACTCCGACTCCGACTCCACGACTCCGACTCCGACTCCACAGCCCTGAATAAAACAATCTTAAGCTTCGTATTGTTTTATTTTAATAAGTAGCGTAGAGATTTTGCCCCCCATAATGGCCGATTTTTGCTTCACTTTTTCTTATGCCGATTTACGGCAGTAAGACATCTAGTTATTCTTAATATATCATTGGACAGAAGAATGTTCTTCTGATACAAGGATATATTCCTGTGACAATGCTTACACGTGCTTGGATGATAAAATTTCCAATTTCTTCCGGATAGAATGTCGAAATTTTTTGGAGTGTACGGAATTTTTCGGAATTGACAGTATTTTAACGGTTTATTCGGTACTTTCGATGATAGTGGACTTTTTAAATGTCTGGTGAAATTTGTTTGGTAAAAACTCTTTGCTTTTATTTAAAATTTAATTAACTATTAAACAATATTACTCGTTTAAGGTATCTTAGCTGCAATACCGGTACAGATTGGACCAAGTTTTGAAGGAGTTCGAATATGAGTTGAACTTTTAATGTTCGAATTAAATTTTGTTCAAATCTCGAAAGTTCGACTCGAGCAAAAAGGCTGTTTAAAAATGATCAGATTTAAATTTAATTTAAACTACAATTGTAAGGAATTTGCTCATACATTAAAAATTTTGTGCACTTATTAAATATTAAGATAAGTCAGGCAAAATTTAATTCACCTATTAAATTTAAAAAGCAACCGTTTAAAAGTGATTACAGCTCCGTGAGATCATGTTAAACTATTAAAAAAAAAAACAAAAAAAAAAACGCATTATTAAAGTCCATGTTCAGTAAGTTGATTTAAAATAAGTGTTTTACAACAGTTTAAAATGTTTTCTATTTCTTCCAGGTATGCATGGTCATCTATTTAACTATCATAACAAAGAGGAGGACAAAATGTTTCGACAAGGGACAGCCAAGAGAAAGAATGATGACCTTGATACTTTTGAACTGGCTAATGTTTTCAAGGAGGCTGACAGGTATGGAGAGGAATAGGAGCAATCCATAAGCAGTATACTGGACACTTCTTTAAATCTGAGAGCAGCTAAGAAATGAAAGTTACCACACGCGTTAAAATTTGGCGCTTTTCTAAGACAAAACTTTTGAGCCCAAAGACACTGAATTGAAAAAACTTTTATTTCATCCAATAAACAGACCAGTAAGATTTAGTTTACATTAATGTAACTGCCTTTGGCTAAGATCACTTGCTTCAATTCAATATCGAAAGTTTGAGCAGGTCTTCCTGATGTAATTTGTTAATTACAAAATCGAAAACTTTCCCTTTTTTAAAACCAAAAAGTGGTCGAGTGAAAATGCATGCTTAAAATAAAAAGACTTTACAAATAGTTTGATGCATTAATCTATAATTCAAAAATATTGTCTGTTAGCCCCGTCTAAGCCCGAGATACTGAGCTGATGAGTTGTACAGTGTTAATGTTCTGTTACTTACAAGCTTATGCTTGAACTTTAGCCCTGATACTGAAGCTTAAAAGGTTAGGGTCAGGAGAGTTAGGTGATCAAACATTTTTTGGCTAGAACTTCAGGTGATCAGCAAGCTACTAATTGGTAACAATGGCCTTTTGACACGGAGCTCTATCTTCCATAAAAATATTGCAGGTTCAGGTTAATTGTTTTGATTTCAAGGAAGGATGAAAGGCTTTAAAACTCTTTCAACGTTGTCTTGGACATTCACTTTAGACCCAAAAGGTGGAAATATAGGTGGCATTTTTAATATTGGAATTTTATACCATAGGAAACATTTTTACTATTGGCCAATCCAAAAATCATGATCCAAATCAACAATGATCAAACATGATCCAAAATCAACAATGCTTCGTCTGAGGTGTAAACTTGATCTTGACAGGGATATCCGGTCTAAAATTCCCGTCGAGAATTCTTTACCTCAAAAATGAGATGAAGAATTCTCGACGGGAATTTTAGACCGGATTTACGGTGAAATTCTATTCATCCTAGAAGAGAAAAATTGGTGTCTTCTTCTTCAAGATAGATTGATCTTTTTGCATTATTAATGTCTGATGGTGTTTAGGTCTTTAGTGATCGTAAATCTTTTTGACTCATCAACATGTATCATGTGAATATTTTAAAAAATGATTTACAAAGCTTTGTTTTGTTGTTTGATTTGATTTGTTTATTGATTGATTTGATTCTAAAAGTTACAGAAGTTTGAGAATATAAAATTCTTCACATGTAAAACTTTTTTGTAAGATTCTCTTCCTCCTTAAATTTTTAGTTTTTTTTTTATTTTTATGGCCAAGTTATGATCATGTCATTTAACATAAAGAACATAGATTGAAAGTTTACACAAAAAATGTTACACAAAAATGTAACAACGAAAATGAAACGAAGTTCATTAAATTAGTATTGAATGCTTACCTTTTTTTTCTGTAGTAGATAAAAATACTTCTCTAACTGAAAAATAAAACAGAATTATTAAATTCATCTTAAGCTTTAAAAATAATAAGTTGTAATTTAAGACATTATTAAATAAATAAAACATACTCGTGTTCGATCAGCAACATGTAAATAATAAGAAACAGTTTTTCCAGTGCGGGATATAGATGTTAGTTTTAATCTTTGTTATGAAGTATAGTGGTAAATGGATGTTCAATTTCATAAAATATAGTAATCTATTTATATCTAATTATTTTTTACTGCTTATAATTGAAGTAATTATAAAAAGTATTAGTTTGTTTTGATATACTTTTGTAAATATTTAGAGTTTTTCTTCTCTATTTTTCTTTTATTTATACATTCCTTTCTTATACTTATATGCAAAAAAAGAGAAATGTTATATATATAAGAAGTTATTTAATCTTAAGTACCATAAAAGGATTCGTTTAATAAAACTGTGGAATATGCAAAATATCTGTCCCAATACATCAAAACATTTGGTTGGGAGTGCGTATTATTATTTAGAACCATCAGAAGAACTACGAATTACACACATGATTTAATTATTACAGTATATAATTTTTATTTACGCATTTAACTTTTTATTATATTATGATCAAATTTAATTTACAATATCTAGTTTAAAAACAAAAAACATTTTTGTTATTCATGAAATATTTTTACTTATACAGTTATTTGTAAATGAAGTGTGATCGGGTAACATCGGATACTGAAACGGATGTTGAAAATAGTTATGGAAGCCATTAATTTAAACATGGTAAAAATTTCAGCCATCTAACAACAGAATTCAACCCAATATCTCGTGCATGTACGCAGGTCATTAGAGAGGGAGGTGGAGGGGGCGCCAGGGCAATCAGGTATGGGCCTCATGATACATAGATATTATGTATCATGAGGCTCATACTACAAATCCTAACTTTTGTATCAGTAATATGTTTCATCAAGCTCATGAAGAGTTTGTTTTTATTTAAATATTTACATGTTATTTATTGTGAAAATGAGTATCCCTTGTGTTAATAAAACGAGAAAATCCACACATCTATGTTGTTTATTACTATCATGATTAATGCTGATAAATTTAAAACTAACTTATGCTTAATTATTATTAATTATGACCTTGAAACTTAATCTAACAGGAAAAAATTATCTTGATTCTGTTTTACAATTTTATGAATTAAAAGCTTCTTTTTTTTTATCCTATATTTCTTGTTTTTGTCGAATTTGAGCGCGTAGTAGATTACCTATAAAAGAATAAGAATTGACCTTTATTGAACACGATTGTCTAGATAAAATAAGAGATCAGTTGTTTTAGCATGATATTGTTTTATTTGCATATAAAAAATGTAACAAGTTATTAAATAACAATTATTTAACTACTTATTTAGAGTTTCTGTGTGTTTTATACTTTGCTAGATAAATTGACTTCTGATGAGAGCATTTGAAAGTGTTTCAAGTAAGTGGAAGAATGGGATCATAAAACTGAAATAGCAAACAAATCCAAGGGTTATAATGAGTGCGTCTGTACCCAATCAGAACTCCTTGGTTATACGAGATATCGGAACTATTGACAAAAACAATGCTACCCAAGTAGACCTATTTCTTAAAATGGTTCGTTTAACATTCCTGGTACCATTCCACGAGATACAGCTTATAGTGCATTCCCTTTGCGTTTAATCACCAAAGCACTTCCAATCGAGAGACATACACAAGAGACTGGTTATGCTAGACTAAAGAGAAAAAAAAATGTACCAGGTATCGTGCTTTATTGCCAATTAAAGTAATCCAAATACTCCATCCAGGTTGCACACTAAAAGATGACTAATCTTTTAGTGTGCAACCTGGATGGAGTATTGTCAAAGGATGAAGAGAATTAAAAGATTAGCTATCGTCTCACGAAAGCTCAATTTTAAATAAAAAATTTATGTTGCGTGGAAATCAGCAAGAACTGAGTAGTCTGCTAAGCACCTTCTTTTAACAGAGCTTTCTTCTAAAAGCAATTACAGGATAAAGATTCTACAGAGAATACTTGATGCCGTATCATTTCTTTCTGAGCACGGATTAGACCTCGTTGATTCCAGTAATCACAGAGGTGATCTAGGAAATGAAAACCTTTTGGGGATACTGGAGCTAAATTTGATTTACTTTTATCTGAAATGAATTAATTGATCTCTGTGGTTTGTTGTTGAGACAGCAATTATTGTTGATGCCACTCCTGAATTCTTCCATCAATTTTTTTTATAATACGATATTAAAACGTAGCTGATTGATCCAAAATGTCTATTGAGGAGAGGTTTCTCTTATGTGAAAACTTCACAAAGAAAAGTGGTTAGGTTATTGCAAATTGTGTCCTAAAAAAGTTTCAAATACTTATTGGTCAGACCAATAATAATACTGAAAACTGGGAACATGTAAAGGTGTCTGTGCAAGCTTTTTCTCCATGTGGAAACCATGCTCCTAACCTCTTAATCTTATGGCAGATGCTCTATCAGCTTCAATCAATAAAAAAGTAAATGCAAAAGTTTGAATCTAATCTATTTTCAAGTTTTTGCCTAAAACTTCTTAGAATAGATCATAAAACCAATCTTGTCATGAAGTACTGGATCCTACACTTAATGTAGCAAGAGATAGCACTGATTGTCTAACAAAACACTTTCAACTTATTTGTGAACAGTGGGATAAAATTCTACAGGAAGCAAAGCTAATAGCTCAGAATGAAGGCTTTTTGTCTGTTTTCTCTCAAAGCCGACATTAATCATCACAATCTGAAGTAGAGCAATATTACAAGTGAAAGTTCAAACTCACTGAGAAATATGCACCCGATTCTTCACTATTATAATTTTTGATTATATATATTATATAATTTTTGTAACTAAAGCTTATTTTGCACAACAGATATTGTAAATATTTTTTCAGTCCATCATGCAGTGGTACAACCCTTTTCAAAAGTCGCCCTTTTCTTACTTATTCTTACATCGTCACCAACTGAAAATTTTGGTTTTGGTTTAGTATTTTCAATTTTAAATTTTTCTAAGAATAAATTTATTAACACTATATTTTCATTACTTTATTATAGCTTTAACAGATGTCATCTTTATCGAAGAGTCCATAGTGTTATAGCTTCACTAGGTCGTCTAAAGCATTGATGTATACATGTGTTGAACTGGCTGTAAATTGTTTCCAGATTTTTTCTTTTCTAGTACAATTCCATCTTTCAACTACACTAATTTTCTGTTGACTGCAGTTCAAATAGACATTGTACATCTTTATTATAAAACTCTTGAACATAACCAATCCATTATTATTTGGTTTTTGTTTATTGAGTATATTTTTAAAATGGTTATGCTTTTTTTTAAAGCTATTTTTTAAACCATCATACCCATACTTTTAGATTGTTTTAAATTAACTTAATGAAAAAAATATTTAGTTGTATTACATAAATTGAGAACTAGTTTTTCAATCTTACTAACTTAAAATTTCTCAGGAGCTAATTGATAACCACGATAAAAGTTATCTAGCTCTTTTAGATATTCCAAGTGCAGTTCTAAAATACAAATGTGTTAGTTCCATGCCTTAAGTTCCTCTTTTCCCACCCATAAAATTATAGCTGGTTGTAAATCTAGATCACTAAATAATCTTTCAGCTAACATTGTTGCCAAGGACACCAACTTCGGCGAGTATGAAAGTTCCACCAACTCAGTTTTTGGAAAATTTCTACTTTGTAAGAATTTATGCAATCAAATTAATTCTTTATTTCGCCTTTTTGAAATTCTTATTTTCAAAAAATTTGTTTCCCAAACTTGTACAGTTTTGTCTCATATGAGTAAATAAAAATGTCAGCACTCCTTCTGCAGTGAGTAAAGTTGATCTGGTTTTGCACAGTTTTTTTACTGCCATTTCTGCTGGCTTTAATATTTGAATAAAATTTAGCAAGATAGAAAAATCCTTTTCATTGTATAAATCTTCACGCTCTATTTCTTCCAGTGCGTTTTTTATGCAAACTTTAAGTTGCACAAATCTTTCCATCGTAGGTATAAGTGAGTTCCATCTGGTTCTACAGTCTAACATAAGTGAAAGTTTTTTGCCATTTATCTCTTCAACATATCGTTGAACTAGGTCGATTCTTACTGGGGATCTTCTGAAAAAGCTGATTATCTTTCTAGAGTTTTGTAATACTTCATTAATCTTTGCATCTTCTAAATTGTATTCAATTTCATTATTACAGACAACATCTATATCTAAATTATGATATCCAGAAAAAGAGTTAAACTGATTTTCAGTTTCTCATCAGAATCTGAACTGTCAGAATCTGATACTTTATCAACTGGCGTTTCGACTAAAGACACCTTTTTGTAAAAAGTGTCTAGAACAGCTAAATGAATAGCATGATTGATGCAAAATTGTTTTTCAATTCCATTTAATTGCCCATATTTTTTCATAATGCTAGCTCCGTCTTCTGTTGGTGCCAATATATGACTTAATTTAATACCATAATCCATCAGTTTTTATTCAACTAATGACTGAATTTTGTATGAATCACATGAACCTTCTATCCTAATAAGTCCTAGTTTATCTCTATCCTCCTGAGAATGCAATGTTACATTTAAATACCTTTTGGAGTTACAGCTTGTTCATTAATTCCAATTTTTTCTCTTTAGCTAAGTCTATGGTCAATTTTTTAATCGCTCCTAGGCATTTAATAGTCACGTTTCGTAATAAAATCCTCAATAGCACTTGAATATTTTATGGCATGAATAGAAAACTCATCATACGCTGCACATTTGGCCGATAATTCTTGGATTAACGCTCTTTATATGAATTTTAACACACTTGTTTTTGCTTTTTTCTGTGTCGGCTGACTAGACTGATTTTTATTAGGTTCTTCATTTTAACTAATTTCAATCTTATGTTTTGCTCGAAGATATGGTTTGCCAAATCTGATGTACTTCCACCTGCACATTTTAAAACTGAACGGCATATTGTACATTTTGCCATCTTTGGTAATTCTTTTTGAAATGTTTGCCATACTCCAGATCTTTTGCTGTTCATAGTTCGGCTAAAATAAAAAACTTCATTTTTGTCATTAATCGTTAAACATTAATTTTTATCAAAGTACAGTAATATTTTATTACTTTTTTAAAATCAATTTGACTATATTTCAATTACAGTTATATTTTTCTCTCCGTCTCTCTCTGCTTTGTACATATTATATTGGTTTTCCGAATTCTTTATGACGTAATTTCTTACGCAATTGTCGCGACGTAAGGGGCATTCCACGTCAAGTGGAATCACTTTTTGGTCAAATTCGACATCACCGACTCGGATTTTGATGAAAATCGGCTCACATGTTGGGCATATGGACAGAAGTAAAACATGTAAATTTTTTTGACTTAGGTCAATTATTTCCTGAGATATGACCTTTCAAAGTTTTGACCTTTTCACTTGACCTTGGTTATTTAAAACGTCATAACTTTTTTTCTATTATACTTAGGAAGTTGATTTTGGTGGCAAACAGACGCTCTTGGATAGACGAACAACTTTGTGTCTATACAAAAAATTGATATGTTCAATAAAAAAAAAGTTATTGGTCATTTGGTCATTTGACCTTTGACACTAGTCAATGGCAAAGGTCAAAGGTCATAATTTTTTTTTTTACAAATTGCTTTTTCTATTGTGGATGTCCCATGAAAAAATCTTTTTGGGATTCCCACAAACAGCTTTGGAATTAACGTTACAGTATAAGTAGGTTCTAAAAATTTATTATTTAAATACCTTATAATTTTACAGTATTTCAAGGTAATTATTGAACGTAGGCCCTAAGTTATATAATAGCTACCATATACCAAATCTACTATAATTTGGTGATACTTGACCTATATATATATATATATATATATATACATACATTGTTGAAAAGTAATAAAAATGCCTTATTTAGCAGTTTTAACTACATGGCAGTACAATACTGAATGCAGTATGATATTTACACAATTGCAATACATATTTGCTAATAATAAATTAAAAAAGCTATAATAGTTAACGATGATGCAAGTTAAGTGCTTTAGTTGCTCTTTCAGACTCTTTAGAAGTAATGAAGTATGACCGACCAGTTGTAGTTTTGGGTTCGACTGCTAGCAAAAGATTATTCAAATCAACAGTAAAAATATCTGGAGGATCTCTGAAGGAGAAAAGTTGACTTGGACCATGAGGGTGAAGAAAGTTCATGGTTACTTCTCTTTTTTCTGGATTGCTCTCCAACACACAACCTATCCACCAATGTTCATCATACTCTACAACCATGTAACCAGTAATTGAACTGAAGTTGAGCTGGCTAACTTTCTGTGACGTAATTTTTTCAATTCTAGACACAGAACTGAAACTATAATCTTGTACTTGAAGTTCATTCGTGGATAATGGTTTAAAGCAATGAAGTTTTTGGGTACCAGGAATCGTTTTAGCATTCGAAAATCTTTCCTTCAATATTGTGGATTCGATTTGCCAATCATTTGCAGTGAGGTATTCAAAGGAAATCCCATGGATATTTTCTTTAGCAAAAGTATATAATTGATAAGTGGTCATTATTTGGTCATGGTATGGACGTTGTAAGCTTGCTTTTGCTGCTTCACGTTTAACAGTTCCTCCAACTCCATCACAAGGGCCCTTACCATGACTTGTGGCAAAGAAATGCCATTCGGCTGGAATACCAAAGTCCTCTTTGTGATAGCACAGATTTATTAAATTCTTGCAGTTTTTGTATTGTGCTGCACAGCCATCACTAAAATATGTTATTTTTAATACCTCAAATTTCACTTTTAAAAAATTAATTAGTTTACGCTGAAAAAGATGAACTGCAATTGTGTCATGAGTATTACATTCCAAAAGAAGCACATAACTTCCATGACATAAAGTTCCTTTATATTTATAATAAAAAACAAAAGGATGTAAAGTTGCTTGACTATTTGTCCAATGATATCCCTGTGCTGCATCTTGTATGATAAATGCATAATTTTCTGAAAAATCACCAATAACCAGAAATTCTCCATCAGATAAATTGTTTTTCTTCCAGTCTAAATATTTAGCCTGCTCTTGAGCAATAAAATCATGTCTAGTAAGTGTTTTCAAGCTCCCTAAAAATCTTTCAATAAATTCATCAGTGGACTGTATAAAGGTTTGAAGCTGGGACCTATCTGTTGTAGTCCACTGTTTATACTCAATTTCTTCAACTCCTTTAATTTCAAAGCATTGCAACAGCCATTCCTTTAGCATAGCAACTCCAGGGCAATTTTTACACTCGCCTAGAGAACATGCTGGCAAGGAAGGATTGCATTGGATTTTAGCCAAAGCATGTTTGTAGTTCTTAATAGGGGTTTCTAGTTCATCTTCTAGTTGTAAATTATCCATATGTGATCCGACTATCATGAGCTTAACATTTTGATGAATGGTACATACACATACACAGTGAGTACCACTTGCTCCTGCAAAGACACATTCTTTTGGACGTAGCTCTGCAAACTTCGAAAACCCAATTCTGATATTTGGATACTTTTCTGAAAAAAATTGATAAACTTCCTTCAAATTACTTAAAACTAATCTTTTCTGAATATGTTTTCTTTCTCCATTTTCTATAACAGATAGAAAATCTTTTTTTCCAGGCATTACACGGCTAACAGTGTCAGAGTAATAAAACTCTCTCACCATATCTTTCACATGTACAGGTAGTGATTTCCCTTTTTTTGGGTTAGGGGTTGATAAAACACCTTTGGTTATTAAAACTTCGTTTGCTTGAGATACAAGTCGATGCGAACAATTGAATTCTCTCATCACTTTTTGATTACTCCATTGAGCAACAAATATTGTCAAAATCATGATCTTTTCACTCTTACTTTATGTTGATTTATACTTATCCTGGAGCACTTTAACAATGTCATCAGCACATGTGTTGGAAACATTTTTTTCAGTTCTTTTTGATGATTTTTATCACCACTTCTTATCATCAGTGTAAGTGATAGCATTAATAGAATTGATAACATCATCAAAATACTTTATGCAGAAAAAGCAAGATGATACATGCTTTTTCTGGATTTATTTAGCACATATCAATAAGTTTTATGATTCGAAATATACGTTAACAAGAGAAGGTAATCCAATCATCTTTTTAAATTTTCAAAAAAGAGCATAGTTCCTAGATTTGTCATTTTTACATAAACAGGTTCAATATTTGTGCAAAGTTTGTTTATGTTTATCTTACAAAATCTGTGAGTGGAATGGGTTAAAAAATCTAAGACAGAAAAACCAATTAACCATTTCTATTTGTCATTTGTGATAATAATAGCTTATTCATATCAGTAATTATACAATAGTACATTTTGTTTACGTCTGAGATAAGCAACAGATACAGTTAAGCATCAGACATTTTGCTTGCTCTAAGCAAGTATATGCTTGTTTCAAAATCCAATACGTTGATTAATATACCCGCATTTTTTTTCAAACTTTTCTAAAGATTTAATACAGGATATTCAATACCAGTAGTCAATATTTACAAGATATTCATAACCAGTCTTTTTTTTATTTTTCCGGCATTGGAAACTTGTATCAACTTGTTCTATATTATAACTTTTTGGATATTTCGCTCTCAATTTCGCTCTCAAAAAAGAAATAATTTTCATCATTATTTTTAATGTTGACAACTTTCTTTTCAAAGGCAAGCTTTTTGTGTGAATTTTAAGATATTAATGAATTTAACGTTTTACTATTGCTGTTCCAACTTTGAAAAAGATTAATAGAGGCGTAGCAAGGGAGAGGCTGGTGGGGCAGTTGCCCTGGGCGCCACTCTCGGTTGGGGGCGCCAAAAAGGCGAAAAAATAATAAAAGTAAATAAATTCACAACTCAGACCCAGAGCCAACAACTGCTCAGTGACTAACAGTAACACAGCTGAATTAAAGAGCAAGTTCAAGAACAAAAGCCAGTCATCCAGAAAAAAAAAGTACAGATATCAGTGGAGCAGAATTATTTACTGAAATCACAGACTGTCAGATGCTGCTTAAATCTCGTGGGGGCACAATACCAACAACTCCGCTGGATTTACTTTCATTTATTTTTTTTCATACGGAGATGACATTTTTCTAAGCTTACGCGTTGCATTAAAAATCTTGCTCACAGTTGCAGTTTCAAAAAACGTTCCTTCAGCAAGTTGAAGCTTATTCTTTCATATCTACGAGCTTCAATGGGGAAAAAACGTCTTGTTGATTTGGAAATCCTTAGTGTCGAAAGAGAAACTCTAGAATCAACAGACATTGACGATATTATAGATAAATTTGCTGCAGCTAAAGCTAGAAAGATCAAACTATAATTTATAAATAGTTATTGATTATTGAATCTGATTGACCATCTGCCACTTTCAATGACTAATTCACATGAACCATAACGGATACGTAATTGGGAACATGACTTAAATTGAGTTTGCATTATGATTAGCATTTGCATTTTTTTATTAAAATTGTCATATACTTGGAATTATTAAGTGATTTTTTTTAGTTCGCATGTCTGGTTCAGGGGGGCGCCAATTTTCAGCATTACCCTGGGCGCCAGAAACCCTAGCTACGCCACTAAAGATTAAGGATCATATTTTTCATTATTACTTCGTTGTACTAAATTAGCATCAATAGCAATAAGAATTACAAACTTTTTCAAAGCAGAATCTTCTTTTTGGATTGAAAATATTCTTGAAAGCTTCTTTTCTTCGTTTTCCTTTCTGTTTATTGCTTCTTTTCTTCATTTTGATTTTGTAGATCATGGTTAATATTCGTATTAGAGAGCTCGCCGGATTCTGAAAGGCATTTCCGATATCAATTTTTTATTTGTTTATCAATAATTAATCACTTATTCCAGTCAATAAAATTGGCTGTTTGATTGTTCTGATCTGCATTTAAATTGGTTGGATCTGAGCGTTTGTTCTGTTTTAAGAATAGTGCTAAATATAATTTTTAACTTTAAGAAAGATATTTTAACACTCTGTAATAATATTATTTGATGAGAAACAATTTATCATTGCTAGATTTTTTTTAGCTTTTCTATTTTTATGCTTTTTTATTCAGATTTTCTATGGAAATTATTATTATTGTTTTTTTACACACAAGATCAATCAAACTTAATGCACCAATGTAAATTTCTCACCATCAGATTTACAGTTTATAAATTTATCACTAATAACAGCAGCAAATGCTCGCTCACCAGCTAAAAAACTTTGGGGAAATCAACACTTTAAATGGATATTAGTAACAATTGACTTTCTTCTATCAATCTGTTTACTTACATCGAGAGCAAAAGTAGGGAAAAGAGTTTTATAACCAGATGGTTTTATATTTGGATTGGATAAAATATCATTCATTTTGTAAAACTTAGACCTGAATGATATTAAATCAACATAGGATACGTCCCAGCTTTTGTTGCATAATTAATATCATAGTCAGCGGCAGAATATCTTGTTGACTTCGATGTGACGTAAGTGTTTGTCAAACTCACGGTATCAAATTGGCAGGATAGTTAAGCTGATCTTTAGTTTGGAATGCAATCAAAGTATATCTAGGTACCTCTAGTGATGAATGAAAAAGAGTACACCAAGTTAATCGCACTGTCTCATTCTATGAGCTATAGGTAGCGTCACTTTTGATTCTATTGCTTTTAAAGGTTTATAGCTATTTTCGAGCAAAAGGGGTATAGCGTAGATTTTTGTAAGAAAAAATTTGCGAAGATTTTTGCTTTCGCATTCTTGAATGTGATTTTCATAATTTTCAATAAAAAATGCTGAAAAATTTCTATGGAAACATGAATTATAAAAACATTATTTTTACTTTTAATTCAAAAATTAAAAGTAAAAGTTCTTTTTGAACTTACCTTTTATAAAAAACGTTTCGAACTGAACGCAATTTTTTTTATTAAAACAAAAAGCACTACGAATTAAAGGTATTTTTTCACATACAAAAGAATGGTTTGAATGTTCTCCCTTAAAATTAGTTTCATAATCCAAATAATGATGATAAAATAACTTTTAAATCTTTTCAAAGAAATAAGTATTTTACTAAATAGAGGCAGAGGCGCAATTAACAAACTCAAAACACTAAAAAGTAGTTGAACGCACGGCTAAGTCTGTTTTCATTTAGGAGACACACTATAACTATTAGTTGCGAAATTTTTCCCTTAAGGATTTGATATTATGAAACATTCAAGTTTGCTGGTTTTGAATTTCATCGTAGTCTGATTATCGCGTGATGAAATTTTACATAGTTTGTTAACGCTACAACACCGAGTTAAATATGGTTTTAGCTTAAAGCTTCAATTTGTAACAAAAAAATAGTTCTTAACACAGACTGAAACATGATATGCTGTTGAATACTCAATATTTTAGAGGAGCTAGAGGTTTTTCCTTGGCATCCTTTCACGCATATGACTTTCCCAAACAGTTCAACCAGTCAAGAATATAGACTAACGTATCGCTTTAATGGAAAATTGAAGCTGATAACCTGTACTTACACGGGGACAAAAATGAAATAGGTTATGGATTTATGAATAAGTGTCTTAGCTTACTATCAAATTTGTTCACTTCTGTTTTCTATTCACCCAAAGAATCAAATTTTTCTGTGACTTTTGGAATAAACAAATGGTCAAATCAAAAAACAAGGTGGTAATCTATTATTAGTAAGTCGTTTCTGTAAAAATGAATTAATAATTAGTACGTCGTAGTTTCCGCTTACTATTTCTATCTGAGAGTGAATAATAATATAAACCGTATCGCAAGATTTTTGCCATTATATATATCGGTCATATTGGTATCTTGGTACAAAAATAGAGAATTCATCAAAATTTTAGGTAGAAACAATTGCTACTTACCATTTAGTTATGTGTATATCAACCATCTAGCATGCTTCATTGGGTAACTAAGAACTAAGTGGTACATAAATTATACATATTTTTATTTTAGATATAAAATTTGTTATTTCCTACATTAGGACTTTCTTAAAGCATAGGACTTTGTTAGGTCACACATGGCCTACTATGTTCACGGCCGTATATTTCACATTTTTGAAGGGGAAATTAAGAGGCTGATTTTTGTTCGAAAAAATGGCTGCACTAATAACATGATTTTTAAAAAGCAGCTCAAACCTTAATTATTTACCTATATTTCTTCAATATAAAAGTGGCAATTGCTGTTTATTATTATTTATATCTATGTATATTACATTTATCTATAATATATATCCTATATTTATGTATATTCTTAAGCTATAAGAAAAATCTAAAGAAATAATTCAAAGAACTTAAATAGAAGGTAAATTTTAAAAAAATATGTAAACAAATGCTATACAACTTGCATAACATACAAATTATATTTCCAACTATGACTTTTTTTTTCTTTGTCTCTTTTTAAATGTTTTTAAGTCATCTTTGGAAAGGAAATCCTTTGATATTTTTTGTTTGTTGTTAAAAAAAACCTTGACAAGAGTTTTAGTTGAAAACATAATTCCCCAACTTTCATGATTCTCACAAACAAATTTGTTTTTTGGTGCATGTTTACGTACCATGTATGTTGATGACTTAATTACAGGAATTGATAATGATGAAATTTCATTTTCAATTAAATCCAAAATAGCAAATACACTACAAACAAATTCTGTAAGCTGTTTGGATGGAACAAATAATCCACCACGTGATAACAGAGATAGATAAGAGTTATTTTCAAGATCGCAGTCCCCAGCTTTCAAATATGCTTTGCAGTTTTCACATTTAGACCTTTTTGATTATTTTTTTGCAACCATAGCCTGCTAGAGTTATTGCAACTTCTTGACTTTTATAATCAAGAGAACTTTCCATTATTTCCTTACTTTGATTATTAAACAGTTCGTCAAGTACAATTAAGGGAGGATGAATATCTGGTAGTAGATTTTCTTCCCAAAAGTTTATTTGCTCTTTGATTAAGGAACGAAATGACAAAATTCTTTCTGAATTTAAAACTTCTCTTAAACTTACAAGTAATCTGCCCCAACTCATTTGCCTGTTTTGAGAGATACGTCTCTCAATTGGCTCACTTTGTAAACGATTCATTCAGGAGCTCCTTGACAAGCACTGCTTGAGCACGTAGAGTGACTACAAATGCTGATGCCTTTTGATTTGCGAGGGTGAATGCAGGTGAAAGAGACCACTGATCGATCCAATCAGCAAGAACTTGGCAAAATGTCATTTTCATGTCTCCTGATACAGTAGCATTGCTAATAATGTTAGGTGAAAATCTTTGTTTAGAATCAGCAATTGTCCGCCAAGTGTTAAAAATTATTTGAATAACAGCTTTTTGAAACCACAATTGTAGTTTCATCTATAAGTGTGAATGCAAGTAGCACATTTTGTTTATTATTTCCAGGATGTAATACTTCAAATGTAAGTTTAGGATCTTTTCCAAGTTTAACTTTTAGTCCATTATCGTTATTGTAAATCTTGCATAAATCATCCCAACTAATATATCCTGATGGACAATGATTATTGATATTCACATCATAATATTTAAAATCTGGAAAAGAAAACTTTTTTCCATTTTGTAAGTTATTTCTAAAGTTTTTGACTAAATGCACACTATCATAAAACAAATAAGTCTTTGCATAATTCTGTGGATGATTTCTAAAATATTTTGAATCAGAATTGAACATTGTAACTAATGATGAGAATGCAATAACATTAGTGGAATGATTATCTGCCACTATACCACGCACAGTGAATCCAGCGGCTAATAGGTTTTCAAGGTTTTCAGCTATTTTTTGCCAGTTTCCAGAAAATGTGACTTCTGGAATTGCTTGAACAATATAAGGAATTGATTCTTTTAGTCCTATTATCATGAATACAACTATTCCTTTGTACAAGTTGCCTTCTTCATCAGCGCCAACATACTCTCCTCCCTGATATTCTGCTGCTTTTTGTAAATACATTGTCTACTATCATAATACAATCACAAGAAATTTTTCCTTTCCACGTAAAAGTTTTAAAGCCTTTAGAATCAACACCTCCTCGTTAAACTTTATTTAACAAAGATATTGATGGTAAAGGGAACTTTTTAAGTAACAGTTTGTACGCCTGCAAAAAAGTATATCTTAAAAGAAATGCATACCGAATCATCTTTGCAGAATATGGTGGCCTACCTTGAGGCTTATAAAGCTCTCTATTTTTAATCTCATCTAAAATAGTGTCGCAATTTTTTAATATTATGTTTCTAATATAAGAAGGAAAATTTTCTAGCATACTAACTTTATCAAGTTTTGTATTATGTCCTTTTACAAACTAACTTGGTAATGGAAGTGGTGTCCCCTTGCAGTGCAAATGCCCATTCAGGTCTGCTTCAACTGTTATTGAATATAATATAGTTGGAAAATATGTCTGCTCATTAAATGCTATATTATAAAATATAACACCTTTTTCAAATCGTTTAAATTGAAACCCAGGTGGTGCTACTGCTTCATTCAAGTCATGTAAACTCGTAAATGTATTATTTTTCTTGAATGTGTCAAACTGATCTTCTTGGAATATTCTCTTTTTAGGAGGATTTCGAAAAGTCTTTGAAACTGGTAAAGATGATTTTTTTTGGAAAAGTTCACATGAATACTTGGAAAGAACAGGTTTCATTTGCCAATTCAGGGTGCATTTATTACCTCTAGTTATATTTATCTTCAAAATGAAGTTCACATTAAGCAGAATGTTTTGTTGGAATTCAATCTGAACGATTAACAAATCGTATCCAAACTTGATTTAAGTTTTGATCTGATGGAAAATGAAATGATGCAATTTGCTTATGTTTGTTGCTTAAAATATCCGGATGAACATTTTGGTGGAGCACATTTGTTGATTGATCATTTTAAATAAAATTTCTTTAAACTAGTAAATTCTTCAAGAAGAATAGATTTTAAAATAATACTAAGCAATTTTTTGTATCAAAAACATTTAAAACTGGCCTCTTAAGTTCCTCTTCAAAAATGTAAGACATACGGCCTTGAATATAGTAGGCCATGGGTCACATCACGGTAACTCTGTTAAATTATTTTCTTTCGTCTTTCTGAAAAAGTTTCATAAAATGTACATCGGTCACCGCTATTTGATCACCGCTATCTGATCGCTGTCATTTAGAGAGGGCAATTTTGGCTTCAAACTTTTCTTGAAAAAATCAGTAGGACATGCTATATTTTGAGATCAGAGCGTTAAAATTACCAAAAAAAATTTTGTAACAAAAAAATATTTCTCTTTAAAAAAAGAGCTTCCTTTCCATTTTAAAAATATGGGCTTTTTTTACATTTTAAAAATTTTAAAAGATTATTTAAAAAAAAATTAAAACTCTATTAGCGTTAATTACATTAAATTAAACTACTTTATACTAAATAAAAACTATTTTTATTAAAATAATTTTTTGTTGCTTTCTTAAATCATGAGATGTGACTTTAGAATGTTCTTCAGTTCTGTTGCTCTTTTACTGTAGTTTTAGGAGTGGTGCACATGTGAGGAGCTAGCAGGCACTCACTCAGGCTGAAAAAATTCTATCCATGACGTAATCAACGAGAAACAAAATTGTTTGAAAAATCACTCTTTTGGTTCGGCTTTATATTCGGCTTTAAAACTGAAAATATAAACTCAATTTTTATAGAAAAATAAAAAAGCACCTAAGTTTTTAAGTCAAAAATCCTAAAGATGAATACAATATTTAATTTAGTAACACTGATGCTAAAAAGATGGTTTAAAAAAAAAAGAGAAAAAAAAAAAAAAAAAAAAAAAAAAAAAAAAAAAAAAAAAAAAAAAAAAAAAAAAAAAAAAAAAAAAAAAAAAAAAAAAAAAAAAACAAAAAAAATTTATTATAAA
>QPEY01000038.1:582909-603195 GCA_014706445.1 Hydra viridissima
TATATATATATATATATATATATATATATATATATATATAGTTCTTTGTTGTCGCGTAGAATTTTTATTTTTGGCAGCCAACTACGTCACTTTGATTTTAAAAATTCTGCGTTGGACAAAATAATAAAAATGATTTCAAAATCTAATTAAATTATATTACTATAAGGGGCGTAATTTATGATTTAAATAAGAGACTTCTCATATGAAAAGCGAAATCAAAGTCACACCTGTCCAAAGTTGGAAATAACTACTCCAAAGGTTCCCAAAAAAACACTTTGAAGGGATTAATCTACATATATTCCTGATAAGAAAAATCAAAAAATTGAAATCCTTCATGACTATTCGAGCAAGAAATTTCAATTTGAAAAAATAAGCCTAGTCTACAAAATATCCTCTTTGTCTAATTTAATAAAACAGTTGTTGGATGTATTAAACTATGAATTTTATCTTTAGAAATGATCAATAATGAATGAAAAAGCCAGTAAAATGTTTAAAACCATCAAATTAAATGAAATAAGTAATATTTAATTTTCTTGAAAACTAAAAAATTTGCGCACTTTTCTGTGGATTGGTATAATTCTATATATTCTTTGAACACAAAACAAATATAATGTTACAAAACAAAACAATTTCTTTAAATTTTCAGTATTATTGAAAGACAAAAACAAAATCACACAAAAATGTAGAGATGAAAGATTTCTTTACTTGGCTTGTATTAGATACGCTTGCTGTTGCTAAGCAGCTGTTCTGAATAGTCTGGATAACACAGGCCTTTTGCATCTCTACCAGTGCATTCTAATGCTGTGATGAAGGGCCTTTGTTGGCTCTTCACTGAATGGTCCTGAGACTTTTTGTGACGATCAACGAAATCTTTTACATGAAAGAAAATAGCATTTACTTTTGGTGTGACAATTCCTTTTGTCAGTGAGAGGTTAGCCAGTTGAAATTGCTTAATTTTGTTGGAGTAGTATGAATCCAGATGATTTACAAAGCATGCTCTAACAACTGCATCAATGAATGGAATGATATGAAAAGTGGAGTCATCCTCTGCTTGTCTTAGAAGAACGTCAATATTTTTGAGGAGTTTGTAGCATTCATTACCAGCAAACTGTCCTCCATGAAAAGATTGTTCTTTGATTTGAAGAGCTTTGGGCGATTCTTCTGCCATTGGCCAGAAGTCCTTAAGTGTCTTAAACAGATAATTTACTACACCAAGAAGAAGATGAAGCTCCATAGGTGATATAATATCAAGAACAAGAGTATTGTCAGAAAAATCCAATAGGGGCTCATGCACCGCGTTTTGACATTATTCAGCCCTTTTTGTGTCTAAGCCAGGTGCTTTAAAAGAGTTATAAGATTTTCTGATGGATCTAAAAGTGTGAAGGTTTCCACATTGTGATAACCTATTGCAGTCAATGTCACACCATGTGCAAGGATGTGAGCTGGCATGTGAAGCCCACAAACATGGTTTGCTACATTTATGTTCCTTGAAAGAAGAAAGTCAAAAGGTTCAGAGAGTATGAGAGAGTATTATTTTCAAATTTTCATAGTTTTCTGGTTCATCCTCTGCAACAGCAATAAGAAGTTGAAACCTCACTCCACTATCTTTTGCTGTCCAGGATGGTAATGTCTTCTTTTGTACTTGAGCTTGAGTTATTATTTCTTCTTCTTGATTTCCAAGCTGACTTTGAGAAAACCACCACCACCATCAATTCCAAGCTTCACAATGTGTTCATTGTACAATTGTTTTTTTAGCAAAATGTCATTGAGAAGAGTTGCAAGATTTTTGCAGTATATCACAATTTGCTGCCTGCTTGAGATTTATCATGAGCCACAATGTTCTAATAAATTTGGTGTATGGAAAGTGTTACGTATACGAGGTAAAAGTCACGTAGATAAACGTGATAAAAGTCACGTATTCATTTACGAGTATCTTTTTAATGGTTATTGCAATACAAACCTCATGGGAATTAGAACGTTGTGTATATATAGATAAGATTTCTTTTTGAAGAGAGAAAAATAAACGCTGATGCTGAGTTTATACCAATATATATATTTTAAAACAATACGAGAATGCAACACACAATGATATTTGTGTAAGTGAAATGTTCAGATAACTGTGTACCAATTTTGTGAAGCTTGGCTCAAAATTGAGGCTCAGCAACTCTCATTTTTGTGACATGATTTAAATTTGAGGCCAGCTTTTTGATGTTAGAATTAGATAAACCAGTGTTTGTCTGAATGTTTGCAAGGTCTTGGGCTTTAGAACCACTTCATCACCAAAGAGTCTTTTTGCACTGCCAACACCTGTATGAATTGAATTAAATAAAAGATATAAATAAATTATCTTTAGGTTTATATTATATGCAGAAGTTCAGGCTTGATTTAAAAAGGTAATATTTGGTAAGAGTTAGTTTTATTGTCATAATTGTAGATTTAGATTCCTTTCTTAATTTAAAGAATAGTAATCTCAACTTAAAAAAGTAAGCAAAAACTTACAACTGCGAATATTTTTTAAGTGTTAGTGAGGTTGGTTTAGTCAAGAACATTTACAGTTGACACTCTAAATTTCAAACTCTCAGGGGAATGGGGAAGATATTTAAGATATCGAAAGGTCGATAAATATTTAGATAGGGGCTGAAAGTAAAAAAAATCATCTGACTTTTCGTTAAAAACTTAGCTTTTGAGGTTAAGAAAGTGTACTACATGTACAAACATTTAAAAATATAGAAATTTAATCAATATACTGTGTTCTTATATAATATTTATTTAGTGACTATGTACGTTTTGGAAGATAAAAGCGGAGATTGGTCACGCATTAAATAGTACTCTATAACAGACTATTATTTACTTGTCCATATATAATATATTTTTGTGCGTAAATATTATTTCACGAAACATTTTTAGGTTTAATGACCAGTTTCTTAAACTCAAAAACATTCCTTTACTTTTTGGTGATCGGTGAGAGTTGCATCGAGGATTTAATTCTTCCAAATTCAACGTTTTTGGTTATACTATAAAGATTACTAGTTTTTACATTAAAACATTTTCGTTTAATACATTTATTTATACATATATTTTACTTAAAAATTTTCTTGCTATAATTTTCGCAGTAACCAAATATGCATTTAAAAAAAATGTTTCTACGTTAACATTAACAATTTTTTATTGCACCATAATTACTGGAAGTAGGCTTAGCACAAAGAAAGTATAGCTTAAAAATGATAAGACATCCAAAGCGTAATTGCATATTACTTTGATCCATTATAAAAAAATTTCGCTTTTAACTAATAACGCTAAAATCAAAATATTGACATACCCGAAAATTCTCTTTTCTTTTATAATATATTTCAATAAAAAATAAAATTCCACCGTGCAAAATGACATTAAAGTTCAACTAAAGTGACATTTAAGTTGACGTTTATAATTTATAGTATAAAGTGACATTTAAGTTGACATTCAAGCTGTATCGTAACTCCGTAAAGAAAAAATAAAGCGAATTTTTCTGTCGCTCTATCTGCACTTATTTTTTATCTCAATGTTAGCTTCATTAATTGCGTGAAACTTTCTTAAACATTCAATTATTGAAAATAACTCAAGTTTTCTTGATCAATAATATCACGAGCAAGACTAATCCAAGAGTCTGTTCGCATTGTAGCCATCAAAGTTAATGCCATGATGCCTTCTAAAAGTTATATAGTTAGAGTTTAATTATTTTTCAAAGCCAGGCCATAGTTTTAAAAACAATTTTTCAAAAGTTGTCACTACTCCAATTCATGTATGCAGCTCAGGTGTTGAAACTAAATTTTCTATAATTAAATTTGGATCCTATTCAAAATATAATTCTCTAAGGATAATTACATTATTATAATCAGAAACCTTTGAATTTCGTTTTCCGGCTTCTGCGTATTTACTGAAATGGTAATTAAGAGAACCAAGTATTCATTTTTCTCCAGCATCCAATATACTTTCTCCTTCACACTGCAAAAAACTAACTTTACCATTTAAAGTGTGCGAAATCAATTTTCGATACTTCAACTGAAATATCGGCTTGAAACATAAAAAAAAAAAAAACTTCGACTTGAAATATCGAAAATTGAGTTTGCACACTTCAAATCAAATTTAACAAAAAACTTGAAATTTTGAAGATCGAAAGGATCGCCTTTTTTCTTAAGATGGCAATTGATTTCTAGTTTTCTCTCTCTCTCTGCGTCAGCAACAATAAAATAATGCTTGACTCCAGCATTGTCAAGGTCAAGTTGATTTTAGCTAGTTTTGTAAGACGGATTAAAAACATCCATTGTGAACTTCAAAAACCTTGACTTGAATTTATAGCAACTCTTAAACTGTAGAAAGAGGGTCAATATTTCTTTTACTGACTATAAATTTTGTAAATTCACCATTATCCTTTATACAAACATTGATTAAAATACTATATTATCAGCTTCCACGAGTTCTTCTTCTTTGAAAGTAAAATAATCATCCAGTTCAGCATATAAAACTTTGACTTTTTCAAATATATTACTTTGAAACTCAAGACTCTTTCTGAATATAGAACACAACTTTTTGGTTTGATGTTGTGATAGTTCTAAGCATATAATGAGTTCGATGATAGTATCAAAAAAAACTTGATTAAAACTAGCACGCTCACTTTTTTTGTATTGAGTTCCAGCTACTATGTCCCTGTGGCCAGAGGTATAGTCCTTATGGCCGATGGTTTACCATACGTAGCAATCGTGAATTTTTCACCTCTAAAAATTTATCCTGTTCCATTTTGGTTTTTAAGTTTCTTGAAGCAACAGGTTTCGCACTTGTTAATCAAGATTGGTTAAAAAAAGCTCAAAATTTGATGAAAGATTGAAATGTTGGTCACTGCAACTATGAAGCACAGAAAAAAACAAAAAACCTTTGGGTCTTAGAAATGAAAGTATATTACACTCAACAGTTTTAATTATTTTTTTTTTACCAATTTGTTCTTTAGAAAAACTTTGACAACGAATATTCCACAAAATTTTTTTGAATATAAAAACCACTATAATATGCACATTATGCAAACCTACAACGCATATGCTTCTGTTTTTTTAACATATTATGCTTTGCCCCAAGTCTACGATACCGCTAATCTGATTCAGACTCTGGAGTATAGTGCTTTTTAGATTGTACAATTCCATACTGATATGTTTTGATTTCAATCATTCCACCTAAGATGCTAATTTTTCTTTAAAGGTGTCATCATTTTTCTTTACTTCGGTGTTTGTGAGTACTTTCTTTAACGCCACAGCTAAACTTGGTTTTCTTGGCAAAATATAAACTTTACCGAATATCAAAATTTCATAAAAAAGTTGATGTTGTTTTCTTGAATTGCTGAATCAAAACAACTGTCATTTTCAATCTCTAAAGTTACATTTGAATATGCTTCATTAGTAGCATGTAAAGTGTTTTGGTAAAAAAAACCCTGACATGGTTCGACGATTGCTACGGCATACATTTACCACAATACATTGTAAACATGATTTGTGGGAACGGCGTGGGAACGGCGAAATATGAAAAAATCAAAAGAACTGCTAATAACCAGATAAAATAATATTTTAATTAATATTTTATATTTGTTTAACAAATATTTCTGCTAAAGAATGTATCAATCATTTAAAGTCTTAGCAAGTAATGTTGACAATGATCTTAGGGTATTTTGGCATGCACCGTCCCACTGAGCATCTTCTTCTGACTTTGTTTATCGGTGCGACCGCGAGTCCTAGCAATACAGACATTCGAGTGTCATTATTTTAATAATTTTCACGCAATTTTTGGAGCATTTTTTTTTTAACAACCTTTATAAATGGCTTCTATTTAATAAAGATTAAAAGCGTTATCTTATCTTTTTGCTGTGTATTTTAATGGTAATTCTAACACATTAAATAAAAAGCGACAAAATATATCAAAACATTTTTTCCCCTTTTATGAGACGATAAAGATTTTTTGGTGTGTTTTTTGTTTAAGTAAAAATGCTTTGAATTAGTTATATGAGGACTTTTTAATTTACATTCAGTTTGTTCTAATCAACGTATTTTTTTGAAATTAAGAAAAGAGTTTATTTTTTTCTTTTCAGAAATAACGTAGAACAATTCAATATTTTTTTTTTTGTTTTTGTTTAAGCAGCTCAACTAATTTGTTTAACCAATAAAAAGCGAGGATGTGAGCCATTTCTCATAATGAAATTAACTTTATTCCTTTAACTATTCTTAGCCTTAAGTTAAGAATTAAAGTCAGATTTGATGCTAAATAAGATATTTAGTTTGAGTTCTAGAAGTTGTATTGCCCTCTAACGTAAGTCAATCTGCTGAAAAGGCAACACTGAATGCGTCGGTTTTCAATGGGTATATAATATACCAACAGTCTTAAAAAATGTCAATTTTTCTTTCCATTACTTGTGCTTCGTTGACCGTTTAAATTTTCATAAAATCAATACTGTTCATACTTTTGGTTAAAAAAAAGGGACTCTTCTCTTTAAATGTTGTCTTAAAAAGCTAGCACTTACATTTTTAACAGAGAATAATAAATTTTCTGCTGAAAATAAATCTTTCGATGCAATCCCTCAGGAATCATTATAAAGGCTTTTGATTGTCAATGACCTTGATGTGATTTCTCGTGGTTCTTGATTTAGCTTGGTCGCGAATAAGCCAATCGCTCTAGAGTTGAGAGTGTTATGACAGAAGTAATTCCTTGCAGTGTATATATAGCATGCTGTGCAAATAAAATTAACAATAAGTTATTATTTGAAAAGAGTTTTTTTAAGTAAAAATAAAATTGTAGCTTCAAAAACTCTTTTCTAACAATTTTTTTAATTGAGGATCAAAAAATATTTGTTGCGTCTACTAGGGATTGCCGATTCTGGCTCATCAACCATAAGTGAACCATAAACTTTTTATTCCGTTCCGGTTTCCAGCACAAGCTCACGAACCATAAGTTATTTTTTGCCATATGCTACCATTTCAACTTTTGTGTCGTTTCCGATTCTGGCTCATCAACCATAAGCGTCCGTGGATGATTCTTGACATCGTAATGAATAGAAAAAGTAAAAATTTTTTTATATTTTTTAACTTTTCTAATCATGACGTTGTTTTATCCGTTTCATGTTCTTACCACCGCGGTGGTAAGAACATGAAACAGAAGACGGCGAGAAGGAAACGCGGCGCGCCGCGTTTTCTTCTCGCCGTGAATTTACTTTAGTTCTTTCTCATACTCATCATCGTTAACATCATGCGTAAATGTGTGTGAGCTTAAGCGTTTAATTTTACATTCCTTATTTAAATTTTTAAATTTACAAATAATTTCGCAATCTAATATTTCAAGAACTTCATTATTTCTAAAACTTGTTAAATCTTCATTTGAATTAAATTCATCCATAGCATCGTTAACGCTTTCAATTAAAATGTTATAAAAATTATCTGATTCCATCTTTTTTATAAGAAAAAAATTTATTTAATTCAATTTTTTCTTATCATGCGTGCGTGCGCTGAAGCGTTTTAATTTTGCAAACGGATCGGTTCTTTATTATCCACCCACGAGGTGAACGACTCGGGATAGCCGTACCACTTGACAAATGATTTGTTTTTTTTGTTAACGAATCACTTTTTCAATTCTAATTATGTCTTGATTCGCTTTTTTCATTTCCTGTTCATAAAAAGTGGCTTGTATTTCTTCACCATGATGGTCAGTTATTTTATACGTGGGCGGGTCTGTGTACTGAATCTGTGATACAGTAAAAACCTCCTCAGTCCATCTAGGTGTGTAACCTTTTTCAAAATTGGATTTCTTTTTAAGATCCTCACTTTGTCACCCATAGAAAATTTTGGGTTAGCTCTTTCATATCCTTTGGATCCGTATAAATTAAACCAGACCCTATTCTTATTCTTTTTATCATTAGCTTCAACTGGAGTCATTTTAATGGAAGAGTGTTAGGTGTTGTTGTAGTTCTTTACCAGTTCATCTGAAATGTCAATATACTTTTTAGTGTTATTCGCAGAAAAGTATTTGAAAATTTTTTCTTTCATCGTTCTATTCCATCGTTCAACGAAACAGCTTTTTTCTTCATTTTCAATAGAGTATAATTGCACGCCCAACGCTTTTACATGCTTATTATAAAATTCTTTTCACTTATCCACCTACATTTTAGCAGACCTTCTTTCTTTGAATATTTTACTTAGAGCGTCAGCCACATCAATTCCAGTTTTACTTTTTAACGGAACAATCCATCCGTACTTTGAAAATACATCTATGACCATGAGTAAGTATTTTATACCGTTATTGAATTTTGAAAAAGATTGCATGTCGACTAAATCAACAGCCCATATTTCATCAATCTCATTGACAATCACTTTTCTTTTTCTGAAATGATGTACCACTGGTTTATGAAGTTCGTTTGCAAGTTGATCGGTCTATTTCAGGTTCTTGTCATTTTTTCCTGACGGTAGTTTTTTTTCACACCCAGACCAAACTTGGCTTTGGCGTTAATAATGGGCTTGATAATTTTTCTTTCGTTTATTTCTCTCTGAGTGGGGTTTTGCATGGAGTCCATTTCTTCAATCAATGTATGATCTGCTAAATTTCTATTTTTGGCGGTCGTTAAAATATTTATAGGCGAGATCATGATGATATGCAGCATTATCTACCCTGTCAGCAGGTTTGCTCCAATCTTGAGAGGCATCAGTGGAAGTGAGCCTTGCGTCTAAACTGGTGCCATGACCGGCAAAGTTCATACCAGGAAGGTGCATTTCTCCAGGGAACTTTGCCCAAGGAAGTTTGATTTTGCTGGATATTTTGTTGATGGAGTTGACCAAGTCGCCTCCTTTTTTTGATCTGTGCGAAGTAGATGACACAAATTTGTTTTGGTTGTTCCGCAGACGGAGCAAGTTCCTTTGAGCATATTTCTGTCGTTTTTGCTTACAGCATTTTGTAAGTGAAGAGTATCTATTTTTCTTTTGCATTTAACGCAGAACATGTTTTTTATATTAAAAATTTTTTTTTTAAATAAAAAATGGACATTATCGATTTGTCATGGAGTATAGGTAAGAGTAAAAAGAATAATAACAAGTTATTACCTAGAAGTATACGAGGTATCATTGTTGGAAAGTCTGGATGTGGAAAAACGACATTGTTATTAAATCTGTTATTAAGACCAGGATGGTTGGACTATAATAATTTGCAAGTTTTTGGAAAATCTCTTTTTCAACCAGAGAATAAAGTGCTGAAGTAATCTTTCGAGAAAAAATTTCCAAAAGAGCTTATTCTTAAACTGTTCAAGGCTCAAGGTGAGATAGAGAAATCAAATGTAAACCCTGAATCAGTCATTGAAGATATTTCAAAAAATTGGAGTGACAAAGCAGAAATGGAGTGTAAGTTTTTTGAAATGGCTGATGACGTACCAGATCCTGAAGATCTTGATGTGAATAAGAACAATTTGATGATATTTGATGATTTACAATTAACAAAGCAAAACAAGTGTGAAAGTTATTATATAAGAGGAAGACATTCAAATCTAGATTGTTTCTATTTAGCGCAAAATTATTTTTTGCTTCCTAGACAGATGAACAGAGAAAATACAAACTTTATTTGTTTGTTTCCTCAGGATTCTAAGAATGTGAATCATATTTATAGAGATCATGTTTCTAGTGATATGAAAAAAGAAGAGTTTAAAAGTTTTTGTAAGAGTTGTTAGTCTGATCCTCACGGATCTGCAGTGATTGATTTATCCTCTAAAAAGGATTATGGCAAATATAGAAGCGGCATTGACACTTTTTATATTCCTAAGTGATTTAAAAAAAAAATCTAATTATATAAAAAATGTCAGGATTTGTAATAAAATTTGTGGATGGAAATTCAAATGTGATAACAACATATTTTTTGGATAAAATCTTTTTTGATCAAGGAAAAAAGTAAGAAATGGCTTCTCTTGGGCTTAAAACGTATAACAGCTTTCCAAATATTACCATCAAAAACAATTCTTTTAGGTATAGTACGAATAATGGAGCTAATTGGGAAACTATAGCCATTCCAGAGGGTATTTATGATATAAAAGATATAAATGATTACTTGCTGAAGTCTGTATCAAGCACAATAAAATATTATGCATCTCAAAGTGAAAGTTATGTTGCTGGAAATAAAATTAGTTATTCTCCTGATAACATTAAAATAGGAGCTAATTTGAATACTTTAAAAGTAACCATTGAGCTGGGTGTAAACTATTTGTTAGACTTGAATGTGAAAAGCGTCAGTTTTGGGATTTACTGAAAGACAGTTGAATTCAAATGCTGAGTATGACTCTGACAATATTGTTAGAATATCAAGTGTAAATACTATTAGAATAGTTAACAATGTGATTAGTTCATCCTTTATTAATGGATCTCAATTGAATTGCATTTACTCATTCTATCCATCCGTAGGTCCTGGTTATAAAATTATAGAGAGACCGACTCATTTGTTTTATCTTCCTGTAAAATTAAGTGAGATATCTACAATTATAACTCGTATTATTGATCAAAGTGGTAAGCTAGTGGATTTTAGGGGTGAGGAAATTACAATAAGATATCTTGTAAGAGAGGTGAAATGAAATAAATATTTTTTTACATATAAAAATGAGTCAATATGTGAGTGTAAAAGTGAGTGTGTCTAAAAGGCAGACTGATAAAATAAAAAATTAAATGTTGGAAGGCAAGCCTGTAAGTATAAGGCTTTCAAGAGATGATTTAGAGAGTAACGATGTATTGTTCGTGACTGAGACGCAGTACATAGAATAATGGATGCTCGTCATAGAGGAGTAGGTATAACCATTAAGATGAGTAAGACCCAGGTAGAATACAACTCAAAAGTGAAAGGAGGATTTATTGGTGCATTACTTCTTTTGTTGGGAATGCTTGGTAGTACATTAGCTACAAAAGTAGTTCCTGCATTAGCAACTGGTTTATTGGCTGGATTAGGGTCATTTTTCATTATAAAATGAATGCTCCTCACAAGTTATTTAAAAATGGGTATGAGATTCATAACTCCAATTTGGATAGAAAAATTCCAGAGTTGGATTCAAAAAATAAATTATATTCGGATATTATTGTAGTTAAATAAAAATTAGATCATCCAACCTATTTTAATATAAACGGTCAGCATGAAATTTTTGTTCAGAAAGATATAAAATTTAGCGCCCTTTCACGTACGAGAATCTCATTATCAGTTTGGATTGAAATTAAGTAGAGGAGTTGTCATTGTTACTTTGATGAATAAAATTAGTGAAAGTTTTAATTATTATAAAAACGATATTATGATCACAGAGTCTGTAGATGATATATTAATGGATCAACGATGCATTAACGATGTGTTAGTAAAAAAGGGAGATAAATTATGTAAAATTAATTACATTGATTTCTATTAAAATAAATCTTTTATTAGTAAAATGGAAATATTAAACAGCAAAATTTATCCAGTTCTTCCATCATCTCCAATAGAAGATGGACATCATTATCGTCTTCAAAAAATAAGCGAGATACAAAAAGAGACTGAATCTGAGAAAGAGAAGAGAATAACGCTAAGCAAAAAGTACCATCGAGCTGTTAGAATCATCTCCTCTGTAGATAGCTCGATGCAAGTATTATGCTTAGCCCTTGGGACTATAGGAATTGGATTTTTAACCACCATTGTTGCTGCTCCAGTGGTGATTGTATGTGAGGGTGTTGCGTTAGGAGCAGGGTTTTTTTAAATTAATAATGATTAATTTCAAAATCTTTAATAGATGGTGCTGTTAGCGATTCAGAGTATGAACTGATTCTAAGTGAGCTTCAAAAGTTTAAACCCATGATGAATAAAATAAGAACAAAAACTAAAAGCAGTATTGATGATATAACTAAAGAATCTTTAATAAAAAAGGGTAGGGAGGATGCAATAAATGCATTTAATAACATGTTTAAAAAATGATTTTAACATAAACGCAATCTAATCAACGTTTTTGTTTTAAATTTTTTGTTGTATTATAAAAAAAATGTCTTTTTTTTAAAATACAAGACCCGAATAAGAGGGATGAGATTGTTAGAAATATTATAGAGAAATATTATAGCCTCAATAGAAGCGTTTCAAATGCAAATTTTCAGACTGATTTGAGTAAGTTTTATAAGTCTCTAATTGAATGCAATGAAAAGGTTAAAAACGAGCTAAAGAGCATAGCCGATAGAGTTGTTGATAGCAACCAACTATCTTTACAGTACAATGCAGAGCCTGTAAAGGAGATTACTAATGGAAGAATGAATATAGGTGATATTGCGTTCCACTATCTATCCAATTACGCATCTAATAAAGCGACTTCAGACAGAGCATTTGGAGTGCATGCAAAAGATGGCAAAATGAATATTGGAAAAGATTTGATAACTATAGACAATAATGATATTATTATTGGTGAAGACAGGTATATTGGAGCAAAAGGTCTTTGGGAGCTTGTTACGAGATTTAAACCTGAAAAGTATACAGAAGAAGATCTTCAAAATTACGAAAAAATACTTATAGATACTGAAGCTATTGGTTCTGCTGCTAATCCAAACAATCCTCAAGCGTCTAGAAGCTGAAAGTACGTAAATATATTAGCACCTATTTGGGAAAATTATAAATTAAAAACTAAGGGAAAAAAAGGTCATGGAGTAATTATACTTTCAAGCGACCCTAATGCTCTAGTGCAAAGGCTTGAACTGAGCATAGCTGCTTGGCATGCTGGAAATGTTGCATCTAGAAACAAAGCGGTTGCTATATGCGATGAGCTGTTTAGGCAACTTTTCATTGATAAAGACGAGTATAAATCATTGTAAAGATATGTTGATATTTAAAAAAAACTATACTATTTATAAAAATGCTAATCATTAACAACAGAAGATACAAAAAAAGAACATTATTGGAGGAGGAGGTATTATGGATACTATTAAGAACTTTTTGAGAAGAGCAGCAGCAATGAAGGCGTCTAGAGCATCACTAGCTTTAATTAACAAAATAGCAACAAGTGATATTGGAAGAGAAGCGGTAACTGCTGCAAAATCAGCAGGAAAAGAGCTTGCATTAGCTGGCATACCCACTGCTAAAGACATAGCCATTGACAAAGCGATAGAAATAATATACTCTATGACTGGAACAGTTACGCCGGATAAAGATATGAGCCAAAAAAATGCTGATCTTATGAATAACATTGTGAATGGAGTGAGTTCAAATCCTAAGGATGATTTGCATAAAAAATTATTTGGGTCGTCTATAGGTAGAAAGAAAATGACTAAAAAGAATATAAGAATGGGAAATGCACTGAGGATTGCATAAAAATTTTTTAAAAACAGTTTAAATTTTTTTTATTTTTATATAAAAAAAATTATGAACACAGACAGATTAAGAATTAAAGAAGAGCCAGAGTATGACACTAGGATTGAAAAAGTTGATTTTTTTGAGAATCTTCCAACGAATATTGATTTAAATTCTTCAACCTTAATAACATTTGAGATTGATTGTCAGTCTGTAAACACAGTACCATCAGAGGTATTGTGTTTACAGACTGACAATCAATCTCAAATGTTACAGCTACAGATAATATAGCTTTAGTAAATAATGCAATTATGTTCTTGTTTAGCGAGGTAACTTATGAATTATAAGGTCAACAAATAGAAAGAATGAACTATCCAGGTCAAGGAACAACAATGCTCGGATTATTAAAATACCCATATGGATTTCAGTTAGCAGATGGTTTGAAACAGATGTGGTATAAGGACATATCAAATGGTGTTGGAAATTCAGGATTCAATGTCAGACGTGATCACTTGTTTGCAGATACTACATCTATTGGAGCTTTTTCATTTAGAATACCTTTGAAGCACATTTTTGGATTTTGCGAAACCTATGATAAAACTGTTTATGGTTTTAGAGACAAACTTAAATTTACAAAGAAAGTATATGATGATGCCATCTATAGAGCTGAGAGTGTTGGTTCAGGAATGATTGATATTAAAAAATTTAGACTTTAAATGCCTAGACTTGAATTAGATATTGTTGTGAGAAACAAATTTTTAAATTTGATGCATGAAAAGCTGTCTATTCCAATAGCATTTAAAGCAAACAGGTGTGAAAGGCAGACTATTCCATTTGGACAAACAGACTTTAACTGGTGTTGAAAATGAAAATGTAAAACAAGAAAAAAACAATTAACCCCAAGTATGAAAGGCTTAGGCTGATTAGAAAAAAGCCTGTGACTGTAAGACTGACAAACACTGAAACAGGGAAAGTGATTGAATACAACTCTTTGTACAAAGCGATTAGAGGAACAAGGCACGGTTGGCAGTATTTAGAGAGTCGAGATGGAAAGGTGGATAATGGATTTAAAATAGAGATATTAAATTCTGAAAAGCTAAAAAAAGCAAAAAACGCATAAAGAGAATTAAAAATTATTAACAAGAGAAAGTTAAAAAATTGAAAATGACATTAACAAAATCTTGCGCTATAAAAAATGGAAAATAAAACTGTCAAAGAGTTGCGAGAAATGGCAAAAGAGAAAAGAATAAAGAACATCTACAAAATGCGTAAGGATGATCTCGTTAGAGTATTAAACAATACATCCTCTCTAAGGAGTATACTTTCATGGATGATTCAAAGACCTATTCCTGCTCCGAGACCTGTTGTTCAAAGACCGGTTCCTGCTCAGAGACCGGCACGACATATCCTTGACGAACCCATTCCATCATCAGCTTCATCACCTGTTTTAGCACCTGCTACTCCTGGACTATTTTCAAGGTTGACGACGGCTATAAGAAATGTATCGTCGTACGTCGTCAACAGATATGGCGATGTTGTAGAATGGGTAAAGCCATTCATCCCAGAGATGGTGAAGAAAAAAGTGAGTGATGTAGGAAGCGAAATGAAAATAAAAATATGTTAAATCGCTTGTAAAAGAAACAGTGTACAAAAAAAATCTGATTGAGTTTAAATTGACGAATCATGCTGTAGAGCGTGTAGCTAAGCAATTTTTACATCAAGTCAAAGGAAATCATCAAGACGTCTCTTATTTTTTAAATCTGGCGACAGACAGAGCAATAAGAATACTGAGAGCAAATAGAAATAAAAAAGTGTACATTGTTTTGACGTATAAGATGGAATGCGCTAGCATTACAACTGGAGAGTCAACAACTCGAATTGTTCCTTTTTCGTCCAACTGTGGAATTGTGTTAGAGGCGACGGATTTGGGAGAGTTGTATAACAGAGCCAAAGAAACAATCATGGAGAACATGACAAAGTACAACAAGATGGGATCTAATTGCAGAATTTCAACCATCGTGAAGATGGATATAAACATAATTGATTACAACCCCATTAGTGCAAGGTCTTATATACCTCTAGACCCTTTTCAATCGAGCAAAAAGGCGATCATCAACATGATCAACAAAGACAACGAATATTTCAAATGGTGTGTGGCAAGGGCTTTGAACATGAGACCTAAAAACCAAGAGAGAGTGGATGAAGATCTGATTGAAAAGTTGAAAGAGCTGAATTGGGAAGGGATAGAATTTCCAGTGTCACTTCATCAAATCAAAAAGTTTGAGAAAAATAATGAAGGCATAAGTGTGAATGTATTTAGTTATGAAAATCAATCTATCTACCATTTGAGGATATCCAAATATGGCGATCGAAAGCATCAAATCGATTTGCTTCTCATTTCAAACGAAGAGACAAATCATTATTGCTTAATTAAAAGTTTGAGTCGACTCATATCTTTGCAATCATCAAATCATCAGCACAAAACTCACTATTGCAGAAATTGTTTGCAGGGACTCAATTCCGAAGAAGCGCTATCCAAGCATATCACCTATTGCAACGAGCACAGTTCTGTCAGAATTGAAATTCCTCAAAAGAATTCATCTATGCAGTTTAACCATAAAGAAAGATCAATGAGAGTTCCGTTTGTGGTGTATGCCGATTTTGAGAGTTTTATTACTCCTATCAACACATGCATCCCTGATCCTCACAAATCTTATACTAAGCAGTACCAAAAGCATACGCCAAGTTCATTTTGCTATTTCATCAAAGCATTTGATGAAAAAGTCTATAAAAGAAACCCAGTCACGTTTACTGCAAGTAGTGAGAATGATGATGTCGCCAAAATATTTGTGGAGAGGTTGGAAGAAGACATTAAGGAGATTTACGAGATGATTAAAGTTCCAAAAAAGATGATCTATACTACTGAAGACAAAGATGATTTCAATGCTGCAACAGTTTGTCACATTTGTGGAGAAGATCTTGAAAATGATGGAGTACGCGATCACTATCATATCACAGGAAAGTATAGAAGTGCTGCTCATAACAGTTGCAATACAAAATATAAAACTCCTAAATTCTTCTCTGTCGTATTTCACAACTTGTCAGGCTATGACAGTCATTTGTTCATCAAGAAATTATCAGGTGGAAAATTAAGCTGCATCCCCAACAATGAGGAAAAGTATATTAGCTTCACTAAAGAGATCAAAGTGGGAGTGTTTATTAAAGGGGGTAAGACGGTTGAAGTAAAACGAGAGTTGAGATTCATCGACAGCTATAGATTCATGGCTTCCAGTTTAGAAAGTTTATCCAAAAATCTAACAAAAGACCAATACAAGAACATCAGAAGATACTATTCTGGAAAAGGGGTGTACCCTTACGATTGGGTGGACTCGATGAATAAACTCTCTGAAACGCAATTACCGCCAAAAGAATCATTCTTCTCTTAACTCAACGATGAAGGAATAAGCGATGAAAACTACTCACACGCCAAAACGGTATGGGACGAGTTTCATGGCAAGACATTTAGAGATTTTCATGATTTATAAAATGTGTCAGACGTGTTGATGCTAGCAGATGTGTTTGAGAATTTTAGAGACGTTTGCATGAACAATTACAAACTAGATCCTGCTTGGTACTATACATCTCCAGGATTGGCATGGGATGCTGCGCTAAAGATGACAAAAATAAGATTAGAGCTGTTGAGCGATTTTGACATGATATTGATGATTAAGAAAGGGATACGCGGAGGAATCAGTATGATATCAAACCGACTAGGAACTTTGAATAATAAATACATGGGAGATTCGTTCAATCAAAGAAAAGAGTCGACGTACATTCAATACTTGGATACTAACAACTTGTACGGATGGGCTATGAGCAAGCCTCTTCCCACACACGATTTTGAGTGGATGAGCGAAAGCGAGCTTTCGAATTTGAAATCAATGTCGTGTATATTAGAAGTGGATTTGGATTATCCGGAAAGTCTTCATGATGAGCACAACGACTATCCGTTGGTGCCTGAAAGAATGACAATAGACAAAGTGGACAAACTCATACCAAACTTGAACGATAAGAAGAATTATGTCGTGCACTATAAGAATCTTAAACTGTACGAGCGGTTGGGATTAAAAATTGCAAAGATACATAGAGGGGTAAAGTTTGAAGAGCGAGATTGGTTGAAAGAGTACATTGATCTCAATACAAATTTAAGAACTAAAGCTACGAACAAATTTGAAAAGGATTTTTTCAAGCTGATGAACAATTCAGTGTTTGGCAAAACTATGGAAAATATTGAAAAACGAGTGGACGTGAGACTGGTGACATAAAGTAGGAAGCCATGAAATTGCCTTCTAAACCGAATTATGACAGTCACACGATATTTGATGAAAACTTGATAGCGGTGCACATGAAAAGAACAAAATTAGTTTATGACAAGCCAATCTATTAGGGAATGTGCATAATGGATTTGAGAAAAAATTTGATGTTTGAATTTCATTATGATTACATAAGGAAAATGTATTCAGATCGTGAAAAGTTGTTGCTGACGGATACAGACTCGTTGATTTACGAAATCAATACAGATGATTTTTACAAAGACATTTCGAAAGAGGTAGGGAGCAAATTCGACACGAGCGAATTTGATAAAGACCATCCAGCTATAAGCAATGTTGGTTTTAAGGTAGGTGCAAACAAAAAGGTCATTGGAATGTTTAAAGATGAGACTTCTGGGAAACAGGTTGAGGAATTTGTTGGACTCAGATCAAAGTTGTATTCTTACAAACTCCATGAAAAAGATTACAAAAAATGCAAAAGGGTAAAGAAAAATGTGGTGAAGAAATACATCACTCACGAAGATTACAAAGACTGCTTACTCAGTAAAAAAGAGCAGGTAAGGAGCATGAGCATCATCAGATCCAATTTACACGAAGTATACACAGAAGAAATAAACAAATACATTTGTGGTAAGCTATTAACACAAAAGTTGAAGTCAGGAGTGCCGATTGAAAAATCAGAAATGTTATTTCTAACAAAAGTTTGTGGGCGATATCTGATGAATAACTGTGCTCAGTAAGTATAAATATAATGAAAAATTTAATAGGATTTTAATTAGTTAGAATAATGTTTCTATTTCCTTATTTCAGAAAAGACAGGCCAAATGTTACTGAGAAGCAGGACTTATCAAAGTCAATTATTGACTGTTTTCCTATCTTACACGATGGAACAGCGAGTGGCTATGTGAGTAATATATTTATTAATTAACTGCTATTTTAAACTTTGTGTGTTATTTTTGGTGTTATCTTTAGGGATACTTCTTTGATAGAAAATCGTTTAGTGGAAAGTTGGAATACTTTGTTCGTAGCAGGCGTTCTGATTGTAGAGATATAACTACACTGTGGAAACATTTACCATCAAATAGGTAAATATTAGATCTGTTCTTTCGTTTAATAAATGACAATGATGATAATAAGTCATTATAATAGTTGTCAGCCCTTTGTTTCAAATTTAAATAATTTTTTTTATGGTAGTCATGCTACTAATAAAATAGGTCTCACAACAAGTGATGATATTGAAAGTGCCATTCGATTACTACGTGAACAACGACCAAATGCTCAAAACAAAGAAGAGCTAAATAAACTCATGGAGATGACAAGAAACCATCGACGATCATGGATTAACACATCGTTCCCATCGATTACGGAAATTGTTAACCAATACCCGCGACAACTAGACATGCCAGAATCAGTATATTTAAATTTATTTAATAAAACTTATATATTGATATTTAAAGTACATAAGTTATTTTGTTTCTAATAACAGTTAAATTAAAATGAAATTATAAACTATTTATTAAATAATGAAATTATAATTAAAATTATTCTGTGTATATGTGTGTGTGTGTGTAAATATATACTCTTATTAGATTCTTAAAGAATTTCAAAGTAGCAATTGTTTAGAAACAAGATTGCATGTTGAGTGGCAGAAATAAAAACCTAAAATTTTGGAATATGCCAAATCAAAGCCGTCATTGCATACTCTAATGTTTTCTTTAACAAATGAATTAAATGAAGGTAAATTATGAACTTTTACCAGTTAAAAATTGTAATAAATTTAGAAAACTTAGTAGCAGAGTAATAGGTTTTAGTTCGAATATATTTATTTTCTGAAAATCGTTTAAATCAGTTCAAAATCAGTTAAAAATTTTTAACTGGTAATTTAACTTTTAAATTAATTTATGCTTTACTAATATATTTAAGTTTTACTATTTTTAACCCTATTTTAAATTATATTCTATCTGAATAAAAAAATTATAAAAATCTTTTTGTGCTCATATTTTTTATTTGAAAAAGTTGCAAATCTTGCAAATAAATATCAGTCTAACTTTTTTTCACTTTTTTCTTATATAATGTTAGACAAGAAAAGTGAGCTTGCTGTTAAATGTCTTGTTTGGCTTCTTCCTACCCCACCACAAAAATCAGTTAAAAAGGCTCGTTTGCTACCAAATGTGGTCATGGAAAATCTTTTCTTTGACTTCAAGGTATTGTTTTTGTTAACTAATGTTTTTAAAGAACTCGTTTCCAGTTTTTTAGTTTATTTTCATTGCTAATATTATTATCTGTTACTGAAACATGTAAAAAAATATTTTTATACATATTGCAGGATGATACAATTGACTGTGCATTAAAAGCACTGGAAGATCGTGGAGTCAAACAACCGATGCTGTCGCGCATATCTAATGGATATTATATTAAAGCAGATAATACAGTTATATCACTTGCTTTTTGCAGCTGTTTTATGGAGGCATTAGAGTTTTTATTTATGTCTTTTTATGTTTTCGCCGTCGAATATCCGACCGAATTAAGATTTTTTTATGGCTTTTTAGAGAAAGTCATGGGACTTAATATTACTGTAAAAAGTGCAACCGTTGCTGATTTGTTTACCAAAATAACTTTTCTTCGAAATTTATGATGAATTTAA
>QPEY01000038.1:606435-622001 GCA_014706445.1 Hydra viridissima
ACTCTTACTTTATTGACCTTATTAAATAAGCATAAAATTAAAAACTTTAAACTGATTTTTCTTTCTCGGACAATGATGAAAGATTTCAAAACCAACTCTAGTGTAATTCTACATATGTGTACTCTAAAACCTCCAAAGGGTTTTCTCGGGACAAGAGGTTCGAATTAATAGTCATTTCGTGACACATTGTCCACATTATTGTGGAGAAACAAAAAGTCCACAACTGTGTAAAATAAGTCCACATTTCTGAGTAGGAGTGAAGATTAAACACTAATGTGGATGGAAGTGTGGAGGAAAACTCCACACTTTCCGCAAGAGTGTTGTTAACTAATCGTAAACATACATTTTTTCACTACTCTTTATAAATATTTGAAAAAAAAAAAAAAAATCAATACACCCTATTGTCACATTGTTCTATTCTATTTTTATTCGAGTAGTAGGGAATGGCCGATTCTAGCGCATCAATACCTTTCCATACTTAAGCCGACCTCTATCGAGATGCCGATTCTGACGCATGATGTCGATTTGTGTCTTATTATCCGAGTAATTATTGACTTAAATACTTTTTAAATAAACATTTTTAAATTAAAATTAAAAAAGGGAGTAAAAGTCCATCCAAGTTTTTGAAATTGACTTAAATAAAATAACTTTTAAAGAAAAGAAAAAATGTTTATTGCAAGAACAAAGTATGCAGGTGATTTGAAAGCAATGTTTGATCTTTTGTTTTATAATATGAAAATGTATAAAGTTCCAACTTGTTTTTTCATTTCTTTTTGCAAGTAATCGTTGATTTCGTTAATTTCGTAAGCGCCTTCTTCAATTTAGATGGTATAACTGTTTGTTCCTAAGTTGGGGCTATATCTGAAAACGTTATTTTTAGAGGTGATGTTAGGATAGCTTCTATAAGTCTCAAGTCCGACTAAGGCCATTTCATACTTTTTATTAATTCCAAGATCAATGGGTACGTCAAAGTAGGTTTTAATAACGCTACTATCTACCGTCGAGTTTTCTTTTTTAGATTTAATGATGAAATAGAATCCAGACATGTTTTTTATACGTTTGGAAAATAAAAATTGCTAAACCCGCTTCTGTATTTTCCCTTATTCTTTTTAGAAGATAAATCAATGACAGCAAACCCATGAGGTTGAGACCAGCAGTACTTGCAGGACATTTTAAATACTTCTTTTTCCATATCACTCGAAACATGGTCTAGATAAATATGGTGTATATTCTTTGAATGCTGCGGAAGGAGACAAATAAAACTTGCATTTTCTCTGATGGTTTGTCTGGGGAGCATGAAATAGTTTTGAGCAAGGTAAAAGCAGTCCACGTTAGAATGTCGTCCTCTTATGTAATATTTTTCGCATTTGTTTTGTTTGGTGAGTTGCAAGTCGTCAAAGATCATTAAATTATGTTTAGTAGAGTCTAAAGACTCGGGTTCAGGAACGTCTTCTTCAGTCTCAAAGAATTTGCATTCAATTTCTGTTTTTCCTTCCCAATTTTTAGAAATTTCATCAATAACGCATTCAGGACTTGAATTAAGCTCTTCGATTTTGTTTTGAATGTTGAAAAGTTCAAGTATGATTTTTTTGGGCAATTTTTTTTCGAAGGAATTTTTAAGTATTTTGTATTCAGGTTGAAAGAGGGATTTTCCAAACACTTGCAATCGGTTATAATCGAGCCATCCCGGTCCAAGCAGTAAATTAAGCAACAAAGTTGTTTTTCCGCATCCAGATTTTCCAACAATGATACCTCTAATGCTTCTAGGTAAAAGCTTGTTATTGTTTCTTTTGGTTTTACCAATATTCCATGATAAATCAATCACTTCCATTTTATATATATAAAAAAATTTTCTTTATGTATTAAAAAATGTATTGCGTCAAGTGTAAAAGAGAAACAGAAACTGTTCATATGAAAAACGAGTTGACAAAAAATAATCGAAGTATGCTGAAAGGAACGTGTAATTCTTGTGAAGCGACTAAATGTAAGTTTGTTAAGATGGCTAAAGGAGGTGATTTGGTAGAGTCGATTAATAAACTGTCTAGCAAAGTGAAGCTTCCATGCGCTAAGTTTCCAGGAGAAATGCATATTCCCGGGATGAACTTTGCAAGTCCGGGCACGAATTTGGATAAGAGATTGACTTCAACCGACATGTATCAAGAGTGGAGCAAGCCAGTGGATAGGGTGGACAATGCAGCGTATCACCACGATTTGGCTTATAAATATTTTAACGACAGGCAAAATAGGAATTTGGCAAATCAAATGATGCTTGAAGAAATGAATTCTATTCCTAACCCAACGTCAAAAGAGATGAGCGAGCGAAAACTCATCACTCCCATCATCAAAGCAAAAGCTAAATTCGGATTAGGTGTTGGTAATTAAAAAAAAAAATTCCCGAGAGTTGTCTGAAATGGACAGATCAGCTTGCAGAGGAGCTTCACAAACTGGTAATTCATCATTTCAAAAGAAGAAGGGTTATTGTGAACGATGTCGATGAAATATGGGCTGCAGATTTGGTAGACATGCAATCGTTTTCAAAATTCAACAACGGCGTAAAATATTTGCTCATGGTGATTGACGTGTTTTCAAAGTATGGATGGAATATTCCATTAAAAAGCAAAACGGGTCTTGATGTGGCTGAAGCGTTGAAAAAAATATTTGAAAAAAGAAAGTGCACCAAAATGTGGGTGAACAAAGGAAAAGAATTTTATAACAAGCATGTGAAAGCGCTGGGAATGGAATTGTATTCCACTGAAAACGAGGAAAAAAGTTGCGTCGTTGAGCGATGGAACAGAACGATGAAAGAGAAAATGTTTAAATATTTTTCAGCTAACAACACTAATAAATACATTGACGTTTTAGATGAAATGGTGAAAAATTACAACAATACAAAGCACTCCTCCATCAAAATGACATCAGTTGAAGCTAGCGAAGAAAAGAATAAGGTTTGGATGAATCTGTATGGATAGACGCAAACTGAAAGATAAGAACCGAAATTTTCCATGGGTAGCACAGTGCGAATCGCTAAAAAGAAGTCTAATTTTGAAAAAGGGTATACTCCGAGATGGACTGAAGAGGTTTTCACAGTGTCAAAAGTTCAGTATACAGATCCGCCTACGTATAAAATTGCTGACGCTAACGGGGAAGAAATTCAAGGTACTTTTTTACGAGCAGGAAATGCAAAAGACCAATGAAGACATATTTAGAATTTAAAAGAATCATTCGCAAAACAAAGAGTAAGTTGTTAGTTAAATGGTTGGGATATCCAGATTCGTTTAACTCGTGGGCGGATAATAAAGAATTGATACGTTTTGAAAAATGATATAAGTAATTTTCTTTTCTTTATAAAAAGATGAATTATATAACTGTTGAGAATTTTGATGAGAGTAAATTATCAGTGGGAGAGATTCATTCAGCAACAAATTCAATTCAGTTTCAAAAGGTTCCGTTGTATTATGAGTATCCTTTAGGTAAAGGTCCAGTTGTATTGCGAACTCCCGTTTTACATTCTCTTAGAGTGTTTAAGAGTTTGAATTTGGAGACTAAAGAGTTGAAAGATTATTCAATGTCTCTTCTGAGCGAAGAGGGGAGTAAATTTGAAGAGGTGACTGAAAAAATATCAAAATACCTTCGCGAGCAGGTTAAAGAGTTGAGTCCTTTGTTGAAAAAAGGTGGAATATTGAAGAAGATAGTAACAGAAGACTTGTCTATTTTAAAATCAAAGCCAAGCAGTTCTCCTATTCTTTTTGGTAAATTGTTTACGAAGAAAAAAGGGTCAGACATAGAAGTGAGTTCAGTGTTTTATTCAAAGAAGGAAGGTAAAATGGAAGTGAATAAAAATCCTTAAGAGTTTGTTCGTCAAAATTGCGAGAAGATTGCTTCTTTAAAAATTGAGGGAGTGTTTATTGGTTCAAAGGTAGAGTCTATTCAAGTGAGTGTTTCAGAAGTATTGGTTGTTAAGACTTGCCCTATTAAAAGCGTCATGACTGATTTAGAAGATTTTTAAATTTTAAACGAATTTAAAAATGATCAACGTAGAAGGAATTATTTTACCTAATGAGGCTTTAACTAACTTTTAATTGATAAAGGCTGTTAAACAGTTAAAAATTAAAAACTTTCGAGGTGTTTTTGTAAGAGACGAATTGCCAAAAAAGTAAAGAAGAAAAGAATGCGGTATTGTGAATACGGGAGATTTGAGGACTAATGGATTTCATTGGGTGTGTTGGTTTAAAGAGGACGATAAAAAATATAGTTTTGATTCTTATGCCCAAGCCCCTCTTGTGGAGCTCGTCGATTATTTAAAAAGTCCAGTTCTTTATAACAGCGAGAGAGTTCAATTTGGAGACACGTCTTATTGCGGTCATTTTTGTCTTTACGTCTTGAAGAAAATGGACGAAGGATTGGACTTTCAAAGCATCATTGACACCCTTTGGTAAAAAAAAAAAAAATCTGCAATAGATAAATTGATTGACAAGTTTGGAAGGACAGAATTGGGAAAGTATTTATACAACCCTTATTTGGTAACAGCAAGTGAGCTGTATGTGAGAACGGATGGAAATAGCACTATCACTTCAGACATGGAACTCTCACAAAATCATTAATTTGGCTGAATCGACTAACGCGCATGACGCCGCCACAAAAAATTACGTCGGCAATCACGTAACAGGCGGTACTGGAACGGTAGTAGGAACAGCAGACTTGGATTTAAATTTTCACAAAACGATTAATTTGAACGAACCTTCAGGCTTACACGATGCCGCTACAAAAAATTACGTCGACGTCAGTTCGAGCATGCGCATCAAAGCAGACGGGTCAAGCACCATTACGGAAGATATTGGCATGAATTCTCACAAATTGATCAACTTAGCCACTCCTACTAGCCAATACGACGCCGCCACGAAAGCCTATGGAGACACCAAAGTCGCTTATAATAATATTTCATACACAGACATCAACATGACAGCACACAAACTCACCAATTTGGCTGAGCCCACGTTGTATTCAGACTCAAAAAATTATGTCGACACTCATTCCTCATCGAGCGGAATTGGAACCATCACGTCTGATCTAGATTTGAATTCTCACAAATTGATTAACGTGACAGACCCCACCAACGCGCAAGATGAAAAGCTACGTAGACGTCTTGTCGCAAAAATCCAACTTTTCAGGACTCGTTCCAGGTTCTGGATTTACCAGTTTAGGCTTAAAGTCGCAAACGGTGGCTGCAGGTCTTCCTGATGCTGCTACTGTCTTCACCTATTATGGCGGTCCTGGAGTTTTAATAAGATTATGGTTGACTTTTTATGGAACTGTCACTAATGGAATGTCTGTTCCTGGAAATGTTTTTATTCGAATTCATACAGACGGTGAAATTAACGTGGGGATTTATTCAGAAACCACGGAAGGAATTGGAACGGACAGTACCGCCCTCGCTTGTGACTTGCTCTTCTCCCCTCTCGGTGGACCCTTTTACAACAATTCTTTGCAGGGATGCAACGCATACAGTTCCACCTCCTTGGGAGGATATTTTACACTCGACATGTCGTTCAGAACAAGCATCGAAATTGTATTGCAAAACAAAACAGTTTCACCCATCACCTACTGGATTTAACCTTTCATTACCACGCTCTCCTTCATTCCTCCCTCTTTGCCGCTTTACAAACTATAAGCGAGGACGTTTAGATATTTCGAAACCACTTACGGAAACGAATACGTCCTGCTCAACTCCAAAGGCAATGGAAAAGGTGTTTTTCTGAAATACATCAGAATGCACATCATTGGCGCCTCTGGAAACTGGTGCGAATCCAGAGTAAGAATGTATGATGGAAATTTACCTCCAGGGAATGGAACTGTGCTTAGTCCTTGGACTCCTTATAATGGTAACAATTACATCACTTTCCAAAGGTATGACGGTGATAGCAAATGCATTTTCTCCTCGTCTGGATTAGAAGATTTTTACTTGTCCTCATGGAACGGGTCAAATGTCACCTCGTTCAACAACAAATCAACGGGACTGCTATATCAATCCAATACCTCCATAGGATCCACCACCACCATCTCTTTTAACAGAAATTTCGGAGAAGCAGACTCCATGCCCAGCGTTGCAGCTGGAAGAAGGCTTGTTGTAACGCTCATTTCAGGTGATGCTCAAGTTGGGCAATCCGGAAGCTTTTATCTCCTACTCGGACAAGTCTATTATTACGCCTAATTCTGACTTAAAGAAATTAATGGCACAATAAAAATGACATTTTTAATTGCATGATGCAATTAAAAACACGCAGAATAAAAAATAATTTTTTAAATAAAAAAAGATGCAGTGTGTGAGAAGAGTTCATTATGATAGAGAGAAAGAGTGGAAAAAATGCGTTATTGTTTTTGACAAGTATTTAAAGCACCCTCCGTTAAAAGTAAGTGAGAGATATGAGGTATTTGCTCAAAAAGATATTCATTTGATTCGACTGTCTAAGCAAAAGATTCTGTTCATGTTTGGTATTGAGAAGGGAATAGCGTTGGTGAATTTGAGACATGGTCTTAATGTAAAGTTGAATTATTTTAATCACAGTATGATGATTTCAGAGCCTGTGGATCAGATCTTTATCGATATTTACAACAAAAGCGACAAGGATGTGATTGTTAAAAAAGGCGAAAGTTTATGCTTAGTAAATTTTCTTTAAAAATTATTTTTTTTGTCTTAATAAAAGTGGATTACAAAAGTTATAAAGAAATATATCCGAGTCTTCCTACAGCTCCCACTGAGATTCCGCTTGAAGAAGGTTATCGGCTTAAGAAAATAAGCGAGATTCAGAACGAGATGACAACGAGAGAAAAAAGAGAATTCATTTAAGTAAAAAGCACCATCGCGCTTTTAGAATTATATCCAATGAGGACAATTCAATGCAAGTGTTATGCATAGCTCTAGGTACGGTTGGAATTAGTCTTTTGAGTACGATTGTTGCCAGCCCAGCAGCCATAGCTTGTGAAGGTGTAGCTATTGGAGTAGGTTTTTTATCCATTGTTGGAGGGCAAGTGAATAAAAAGTTGGCTTTAAAAGCGGAAAAGCATGAAAAGATTAAAGTGTTGGCAGAGTCAAAATTGAACACGATCAGCGACCATATTTCGAAAGCATTGGTGGATGGAAGAATAAGCGATTCTGAGTTTCAGTTGATTTTGGAAGAGCTTCAAAAGTTTAAAGAGGTGGTGGAGGAGATAAGATCAAAAGCTAATAAAGGAATAGATGAGTTGACTAAAGAGTCTTTGATCCAAAAAGGACGAGAAGACGCGATTCAAACGTTTAACAACCTATTTAAAAAGGGATGTTTTTTTTTTTTCTGCGTATTTTTAAAAATGACCTTTTATAAAATACAAGACCCGAATAAACGGGATGAGATTGTGAAAGAGGTGTTGGCGAGAAGAAATAAAATTTATCAAGACAGTGTGAATGAAAACTTGATGGATTCTCAATTTCAGACGGATGTGAGCAAATTGTTTAAGCCGATTATTGAGAGCAATAAAAAGGTGATAGATAGTATTAATAAAAGTATTGAGATCAAGGATGAACCAGTGATGGAGTCTACTGCTATGGATGAAACAATTCCTTTAGGCAATATTGCTACGACTTATTTGAGTCTTTAGAATAAAAGAGGGAAAAAAAATTTTATGAACAAGTTTGAATTGAGTAAAAATGATCGTCAATATAGCATTGGAAAAATGGGTGTTTTGTTTGATGGAGATGATATGATTGTCGGAGGTAAAAAGTATGAAGGAACAAGAAGTCTTTGGGAGTTGATAACTAGTCCAAACATTTCACAGAACTTCAACGTGACAGATGAAGATATGGCTAATTTCTCGAAAATATTGACAGATAGCGGAGCTGTAAAGTCAGATGCAAGAATGAATAAGCCAAGAGCTTCAGAAATTGAAAAGTATAATAGTATTATTGTTGGTATTGAAAACGATCTCAAGTCTCGAAAAGGTTATGGACTTATCGTTCCTCTAAGCGATCCGAATGCGTTAGTAGAAAAGCTTCAATTAAGTATTGCTTCTTGTCTTTGCTGGAAACACGTCTTCAAGAAACGAGGCTGTGAGTATATGTGATGAGCTGCTAAGACAAAAGGTGATTAGCGAAGACCAGTACAAATCAATTCAGAGATGCATTGCAAAATAATTTTTTTGCTTATAAAAAATGATCTTTTACAGAAAGAGATATGTGAGAAAACACGTGATTGGTGGAAGCGGTATATTTGATACGTTTAAAAATTTCATGAAACGAGCGGCTGCGTCGAGCGCATCGAGAGCAGCGTCGACTTTGGCTACTAAAATGGCAAAAAGAGAATTGGGACGAGAAGCGAATATGGCTGCCAAGTCTGCTGGAAAAGAATTAGCCTCATCATCCATCTCCACTGCTAAAGATGTGGCTATTGATAAAGGCAAGAAGGTCATTGAAAAATTCGCAAAGCCGGCAATGACTCAGAAAAGCAAAAACATTATTTCAGAGTTGGTAACATCTCCAGTTACAAAATCTGGATTTGTAGACGAGTATTCCATGATGGGAGGTTCTTTGAGTCGTAAAAACGCCATTCGAATACAAGACCTAGTTAAAATGGGAAATGACCTGAAAATAATCTAAAGACGTTCGTTCGGAACGTCGGAACTTCAGAACTTCGGAATTTCGGAACTTCGGAGGTTAAAAATTTTTTTTCTTTTATATAAAAATGGCAAACTCCGAGATTTTAAATTTTACAGAAGAAGTCATGATTGATGAAGGAATTGAGAGATTCGAGTTTCACGAGTATGAGCCTGTGCGCACCAATTTAAACAACACTGGGGAGATCAGAATTAATATTGAGCAGCAAGATTTGTTTACGCTTCTTTCTGAGGCTTATTTATTGGTTAAAGGAAGACTGACTAAAGCAGATGGGACGATTTATGCAGACACAGATGTGGTTACTTTTGCAAACAACGGAATCATGCATTTGTTTAGCCAAATTTCTTACTATTTGTCCAATCAAGAGGTAGAAACCATCTATAGTCCTGGTCAATCCACCACCATGTTTGGTTATCTTAAATACCCGGTGGAGTTTCAAATATCTGAAGGTATGAATCAGCTGTGGCAACGCGATACGACCGTGGATGCTGATCTTGCTAATAACGCTGGATTTATCAATAGACACGCTTACATTATTAAGCAACCTGTTGATAAAGGAACCTTTTCGTTATGCTTTCCTTTGAAACACATTTTTGGATTTTGCGACGATTACGACAAAGTTCTTTATGGTTTTAAGCACACTATAAGCCTTGTGAGAAAGAGCGACACTGACGCCATATTTAAAGCCAATGCTATAAGTGCAGGAAAAGTCGATTTGACTAAATTGTCTTTGTTTATGCCTCATGTTACTCCATCTCTCTTGGAAAGCAACAACCTTTACAAAATCATCGAGTCTAAAGTAGACGTTCCATTATCGTTCAAGTCTAGACAATGTGACACCATTTCTGTTCCTGTGGCTAATACATTTAGTTGGAGACTAAGCGCGAGATCTGCTAGCGAGAGACCAAGATATGTCGTGATTGGATTCCAAACCAATCGAGACGGCAGTCAAGACCGAAATCCATCCGTCTTTGATCATTGCGATATTAAAAACATGTATGTGACCTTAAACAGCGAAAGGTATCCTGCTGTAGACTATGACCTGGACTTTAAGAACAACAAATTCTCAAGGGCTTATAGAGATGCGTGCAAGTTTGACAACAGACTTTACGGCATTGACGATATTGTAGCTCAACCTAATATGACCGGTTTAAATTACAGATACATTTGCCCTCTCTTTGTTTTTGACGTAAGCAAGCAGGCAGAAAGGTTAAAATCAACCGTGTTGGACGTTCAAATCAAGGCAACCTTTAATGCAAACGTTACTGCTGGTACTCAAGTCTTTGCTGTAGTCATTTCTGATAAGATGCTCAGGATTAAATCCGACAGTAAAAAGATAAGCGTTGTTTACTAATTTACACTCCTCTTAAAAAATGAGGTATACGAAAAAAGATCTTAAAAAGCTGCTGAGAGAAAAAGGCATTACTCAAACGTCTAAAAGCAAATTTTCTTTGTTGATGCTGGCTTTAGAAAACCATCTGATTGATAAGAGCGAATTGATGAAGGACGTGGAGGAGGATAGGCCAGTGGGGAGACCTAAAAAATTGAATTCGAGTTAAGAAAAATTCATTCCTGTTTAAAAATGGATAGAGAATTAGTAAATGAAAGATTTGAATTGGCAAATGAAAGATTTGAATTGGCAAAAAGAGGATTTAAACTGGCGAATGAAAGATTTGAATTGGCAAAAAGAGGATTTAAAGAAGCAAATGAAAGATTTGAATTGGTAAAAAGAGGATTTGAATTAGTAAAAGAAAGATTTGAATTAGCAAAAAGAGAATTTGAATTAGCAAAAAGAGAATTTGGAGTTGAAGAAGATTCAGAAGATGATGAATCTGAAGATTCGGAAGATTCGGAAGAAGATGAGCCTGAAGATGAAAGATCATGCGCTCCTGCTGGTTAAAACATTTTTCAACTCTTTTTGGAAAATTGAAAATTGAGTAAAAAAATTCATTCCTATTTTAAAATGATGAATTACATGATTGATGTAAATAACACTCGACATTCGATGGAATATGATCAAGTATTAGGTCTTTATTATTTTCTTGTTGAATATGAACACCGATGTTTTATGCTTGATCAATTGAGCAAACAGTATTCGATGAAGACACTATCATATTGTAATTATTTTAATGATGGTCGCTTTATTCATTCCTTAGGAGGTCGTTTGTATTTTGTTGATGAGTATGGTCAACAACGTTTTATTCATTTCAGTGATGAATTAAATGCCTTTTATTTTATAACTAACACTCATCATTTTATTAGTTTGGATGGTTCGGAAGAAGATGAGTCTGCTGCTGCTTAAACATGTTTTTTAATTCGAAGAATTAAAAAATTGAATTTGAGTTAAGAAAAATATTTTCCTTTATTAAAATGGATAAAATGACCGTGAGAGAGTTAAAAATTATGGCTGAAGACCGTGCCATCAAAGATATCTCAAAAATGAGAAAAGCTGAACTTATTGAAGCTATTAAAAATACAAAACCTATTATCGGGTTTGGACCACGTCAACCGCCAATTGTTGAAAAGCCTACTGTGGTTAGATTTGTTCAACCTCCTATAAAAGTTAAACCAGTAAAAGTAAGATTTGTTGTCGAACCTGATACTCATTCATCACCCGTCAGATCGGTTCTTGCTCCAAGACCGGTTCCTGCTCCAAGACCTGGATTATTTTCAAGCCTAGCGACAGTTGCAAGAAATGCGGTTGTTGACGGTTTTAACAGTGTTCTTGCGTCGATTGATCCGTACGTTCCAAAGGCGGTGAAGGAAAAAGTAAAAGATGCAAGAGACAGAGCTGAAAAATTAATAAAGTTTATCAACAGACTGGTTCCTGCTCCAAGACTGGTTCCTGCTCCAAGACCGGTTCCTGCTCCGAGACCGGTTCCTACACCGAGACCTGTTAGACCGCATTTTCAATTGACTGATCATGCGTTAAATTATATTACAAAGCAATTTTCTTACAGCCCTTCTGTAAGTTATCAAGACCCTGCAGCCTTTCTAAACATGGTTAAAGATGCTGCAATTAAAGTCATAGAGATAAACACAAAAACGAACCTTGTTTTAACGTGTGAAATGATACAGGTAAATATGGTTACAGGATTAGAGAAGATTCAAACTGTTTCTTTTTCTTCTAAATATGAAGTTTTTCTCGAATCAACAGATACTAGAGAGAGCTTTGAAACATGGAAAGAAAGAGTTCTTGAAAACATGGTTAATTACAACAAAGAGGGGTCTAATTGGAAAGTGTTTAAAATTTTAAAAATAGATGTTAACATGATTAGTTACACTCCTCTTACCGCCTCATCCTATATTGAACTTCCTGATGACTTGAAAAATAAAAAGGCGGTTATTAATATGAAAAACAAAGACGATCAATGCTTTAAATGGTCTGTCGTTAGAGCTCTGAATTTAAAGAATAGAGATAATGAAAGAATTGACGAAGACTTGATTCTAAAATCGGAAGAGTTGAAATGGGAAGGACTTGATTTCCCAGTTGAGCTTAATCAAATCGACAAGTTTGAAAAAATAAACGTTGATGCTAATGTCTGGATAGACATTAGCATCAACGTTTTTGGGTATGAAAACAAAAAACCTTACCCTTTAAGAATATCTAAATTTTCAGATCGAAAGCATAGTGTTCACTTGCTACTCATTTCAAACGATGAAACGAATCATTACCGCCTCATTAAAAGTTTTAGTCGATTGATGTCCTCTTCTACATCATCAAAACAACATAAAAAATATTATTGTAGAAATTGCTTACAAGGTTTCAACTCTGAAGAATCGCTTATTAAACATTGGACTTACTGTCAGAACATAGTTCGGTAAGAATTGAACTCCCTAAAAAAGGAACCACCCTTCAGTTTAAAAACTACAACAGGTCGATGAGAGTTCCGTTTGTCGTGTATGCTGACTTTGAAAGTTTCATCAAACCCATTAACGATGAAAATAAATATCCTGATGGCGAGTCTTACACGAGGCAATATCAAAAACACACTCCAATCTCCTTTTGTTATTACATCAAAGGTCCTGAAGGTTATAAAGAAAAGACCGTTACGTACACAGCAGAAAACGATGATAATGACGTAGCTCAAAAACTTATAGACAGTCTCGAAAAAGATATTATTAAAATTTACAATAAATACAAGTTTAAAAGAAAGCCTGTCATGTCTTATGAAAATCAGAAAAATTTTAAAGATGCAACTCAATGTCACATTTGCAAAAAGGATCTTGACGGCGATAAAGTTTTAGAACACTGTCATTTAACTGGAAAGTACCGCGGAGCTGCTCATAAAAAATGCAACTTGGATTATCAAATTCCAAAATTCTTCCCTGTTGTCTTTCATAATTTGACTTGTTATGATAGCCATTTGTTTATTAAAAAATTAGCTGGAAAATTAAAATGTATTCCTAACAATGAAGAAAAGTATATTAGCTTTTCAAAAGAAATTAAAGTGGACGAGTTTAAATCTAAAGAAAGTAAGATGATTGAAGTAAAACGAGAGTTACAATTTATCGATAGTTACAGATTCATGGCTAGCTCACTAAAAGATTTAGCAGACAACCTTGTTAAAGATGTATGTCATGAATGTAAAACATTAGATGTAGAGACGTGTAAGGAAAGCTGTCACGATAAAAAAGGTAAGAGCTATTGTAAACGACCCAAGTAGCAAACAATATTGGCGCGATATTGGCGGAATATTAGGTATGTTGGCCAATATTGGCCAAGATATCCAATATATCGCCAATATTTTTAAAACACATTGTGCGAATATTGACATACAATATTGTTAGCCAATAATGCGCCAATATTTTTGTGTCAGCATTGTTGTAATATATATTTGGCCGATAAAGGCGAAAAAATATTGGAAAGTTATTATTTAGCCAATATTGGCTAATATTGACTAACGTCAGTCGATATTAGTATATTTGTATCCATGCGTATCTTTATCGAATATCAATAATGTCATTTTAAAGTCAACAAGTTTGACAAATACATAATAATTAAAAGGACAAGTTTTACATATGATTAGCATATGATGTAGTAGTTTAATTTTTAGACTTAATTAAATGGCTTTAATTTTTCATTTATTTTAAACTTAGATAAACGCATATAAAAGAAAAATCATTAACTTTCAACGAAAAGCGTTAAAATACAACGGCCATGTTAACAAAGCAATTTTATTTTAATGCTTTATACAAACGTAAGAGTATAGTGTGTAGCAACATCCTATTATTTTGCAGACATCATTATGAGTTTTTTAATCTTAATAAAAAAAAAACCATTTTAAATGGAAATTTAAGTTGTATTAAATAAAGAAAGAAAAGTGCTTCTGATTCAGTTCTACAATTTGTCACGTTAATATATATATATATATATATATATATATATATATATATATATATATATATATATATATATATATATATATATATATTTGAATTTTAACTTTTAATGTTATAGCTGTATTATGTAACTTTTAATAATATAGATCAATATCTTTATTATGTCACAATCAAAGCAAGAACTTATTAATAAGAAGTTTGTGGTAGTTGCATTTGAAACAGAAGGAAGTAAATCTAAAGGCTGCTCTATGGATGTTATATGTTCTAGTTGGCTAATAAGCAACACAGAAGCATTTTATCCACATCATTTAAAGTCTGTGGCAAAATGCACAAATGCTGTTATTAACTTTGTTACACCAAGTAGCAATTGGGGGAAATATACAGTTCGTATACTTGGAGGATCAAGTATATTTAAGCAGATTATTTTCATAATTTTGTTATTGCTTTTTTTAAATACGAATAAATTGCGTTTGTATATATTATAATACTTTTTTATGTTGTTTATATTTCTTTAAATTATTCTAGATGATTTTAACGTTGCCTCATCAATGATGGATAAACTATTGTATACCTCAAGTGTAGATATCAGTGATAGTGAGACAAGTTCAGCACAAAAAAAAAATAAAATTGATAAATCAGTTGTTTGTGGTGCTGGGGTATGTGATGATGACAGTGATGAAGGAAGTTCTATAGCTTCATTTTCACCAAAACAACCTGTTACAATAAATAAAATAAATTTACAAGCTAAATCAAAACTAAAATTAACCAAAAAACCTATTTCAGTTGATAATGCCCAAATAGTTATCCTATCAGCTCAAATTTATTTTCACAAAAGTCTTCCTTAAGTCCAACAACTTTATTGCCTAATATTAGACATCCACAAACAAGCTCAAATCAATCAAAGGTGTCAATTTTAGAATATGGAGAAAGCGAAAATCAATCCTATTTATTGGAAGACAGAAGATTTTTAAGTAATTGTATTTAAAATTTTATTTAAACTTATGTATGTATATATTTTTCTTTAAGTGTTATGAGGGTAATTTTGGTAAAGTTCTTAACAATTATTATTTATTTAAAGAATTTTAAAAAAAGTGTTTAGATATGTTTGTTTCTATCCAATATGACATGAAAAAAATACTCAATCGTTTGGAGCGAATTGAAACACAAGTTGCGTCAATTAGTAACAGTTCTGCAATTGGAGTGACAGTTAAGCCTGATATAAATCAGTGGAATCAGTTACCACTACTAACAGATGATGACCTTGTTTTGCTGGAGGAAACTCTCTGCAACAAAGGCATGTTGGAGTCACTGGTAAAATTATTGTATTTTTTTATTCAAGTTTTGAATTTAAATAAGATAAAGTTTGAAGTAATAATAGTAAAACATCTGATATAGCATATTTAGATTTTAAATACGGTTTATTTAAAAAAAAAAAAGAAAAATAAATAAATCTAACTTATCACTGCCCTATTCCAAACCCTCAGTTGATAGAGGAGTAACTCCCTTTTATGTCTGTACTGAAACCCTAACAGTTCCCTATTGATATACCCCTAATATTTCCCTATTGATATATATATAT
>QPEY01000038.1:626286-640938 GCA_014706445.1 Hydra viridissima
CATTCCCATTTGAAAACATGCTTGGTTCACTGAAAAAAATGGTAAGAACTGGCCGATTTCCACTCAGACAATTGTGTCAGCGTTTATCTGAGCAAAGTTTTGTTTTTTCAGATGAACCGCCATCATTAAAACCTTCATTGTGTAAAACTCACCACCAAGGTCCAACCCTTACCTTTACAGGAATACAGCATAAACAACTTAATTTTGCTGGTTGTTTTTTTTCCACTGAGAAAGCAAACAGATGCGCTTTATTAAATGATGGAAAAGTTATCGTAATTTGCAATATTATTGACTCAGAGCATGATGGAATAATTATCATTTTTCGCATTTTTAAAGTAATGAAAAATTTTTACAGCTATCCATGTGACTCATCAAAACTTAATGTTTTCAAAGTTGATCAGTTGTCAGAACAATATTCATATTTTCCGTTATCGTCAATCTTTAAAAAATGCTTATTGCTGCAGAGAAAAAATTATTTTATAGCTTTTCCTTTTCTTCATTGTTTAAAGTTTACATAAGATTTTTTTTAACATTTATATGTAAAGATTTTGTTGAAATTTATTTTAAAAAATAATACATTACTATGCTTTAAAACGACTTATTAACTAATTTGTCTACAAATGAGTAGTTTTCATATATTTAATATATTTTTATACCTTAAGTATTTTGTACATTAACTTGATGAAATATATATAAAATACAAAAAAAATGAGTATAAGAACTAAGTATATATTATAATATAAATTACTAACTATGTATAACTATGAAAAATAGAAAAACAGCAAATGCAAATTAATTATAATATATAATTATAATATATTATATTATAATTATATATATTATAATACGATTATAATTATATATTATTATTATTTATAATATATTAACAAATTAATACTTATATATTGGTATTAATTATAATTAATTTGTTGATTAAAATTATGGCACTATATATATAGTGCCATATTGAATATATTTAATTTATATCACACTATAGTGTCATATTTAATATATTGATTCAATTTTGAGACTTTTTAGTTTCCATTTTAACATTATTAACCAACAAATTAATTATAACTAATACTAATATATTAGCTGTTGTTCTATTTTTACGAATTAAAACTATAAATAGTGCCATTATTACATATTTCTACAAATCAAATCAGTTTTTTTGGCAATATGGTCTGATATGTTATGCGAATGTTTTTGCAATATTTGTCATGATATTGGGCCAATATATAAATATAATATTAGGTAAGTATTAAATGTAAACATTTTATATTGGGCCAATATTGTTGCCAACTTTGCGCCGACATTGCTAATAATATTGGACCAATATTGTAAAATAATGTTGAACCAATAATGGCAACAATATTTGGCCAATATATAAATCTAATATTGGGCGAATATTGCTAAATGTAAACATTTTGCAATATTGGCGCAATATTGGCCCAATATTGTTGCCAATATTGCGCCAACATCGCTAACAATATTGCGCCAATATTGCGCCAATATTGTTTGCTACTTGGGAAATTGCAAAGATTGTAAAGATAGAAGCCTTAAAAAAGCTGATATTATGTGTAGGAACCTTAATTTAATGTATAGCGAAACAAAACGAAATTTTTTATTAGGAAAAGGTGTATACCCCTACGATTGGGTAGACTCGATTAAAAAGTTTTCTGAAAAAGCATGACCTCCCATCGAAGAATTTTACTCTAAACTTAACAATACACCTATTAAAAAAGAGAACTATGCTCATGCTCTAAACGTTTGGAATGAATTTGGATGTTAAACGTTTAGAGATTACCATGACATTTACAATGTGTCTGACGTCTTGATTCTTGCAGATGTTCTTGAAAATTTCAGAGACGAAAATTTCATGAAATACTATGGACTAGACTCTGCTTGGTATTATACATCTCCCGGGTTGGCTTGGGACGCTTGCTTAAAAATGACAAAAATAGAATTGGAGCTTCTAAGCGATCCTGATATGCTTCTCATGATCCGAAAAGGAATACGTGGTGGAATAAGCATGATTTCAAATCGGCTTGGAACTGCTAATAACAAATACATGAGTGATTCATTAGATCCTACAAAACCATCTAAATTCATCCATTATTTAGACGCTAACAATCTATACGGATGGGCAATAAGTAAGCCTCTTCCTACTCACGGATTTGAATGGATGACTGAAGACGAACTTTTAAATTGGAAAAATATCCCATGCATTTTAGAGGTTGATTTAGAATATCCTGAACATCTTCATGACTATCACAACGACTACCCTTTAGCTCCTGAAAGAATGACCCTCAGCAATGTCGACAAGCTTGTTCCGAATTTAAACAAGAAAGAAAAATATGTTATCCACCATGTTAACTTAAAACTATATGAACAATTAGGTTAAACATTAGAAAAATTCATCGAGGTGTTCGATTTGAAGAAAGACTTTGGATGAAACAATACATTGATCTTAACAGCGATTTAAGAACAAAAGCCAATAATGACTTTGAGAAAAATTTTTTTCAGCTTATGAACAACTCTGTCTTTGGAAAAACGATGGAAAACATTGAAAATCATGTAGACGTGAGACTGGTGACTAAAGAAGAAAAACCTATTAAGTTGTCTAAAAAGCCTAATTTCCAAAGTAGAACCATTTTTGATGAAAACTTGATCGCTGTTCACATGAAGAAAACAAAACTGGTTTACAACAAGCCTATTTATTTGGGAATGTGTATCTTGGATTTAAGCAAAACTCTCATGTTCGAACACCATTACGACTACATGAAACCAAAATATAATGATCGAGCTAAGTTGTTAATGACTGACACGGACTCTCTTATTTATGAAATCAAAACTGAAGATTTTTATAAAGACATTGCGGCAGATGTTGAAAGCAGGTTTGACACGAGCGACTTTAATAAAAAACATCCAGCCGTTCAAAACGTGGGGTCAAAAGTTCATTGGCATGTTCAAAGGTCATTGGCATGTTCAAAGATAAAACAGAAGGAAAGCAAATTGAAGAGTTTGTCGGACTTCGACCTAGGCTCTATTCTTACAAGATTCTTAAAGAAAAAGAACACAAAAAGTGCAAAGGTGTTAATAAAAACGTTGTTGAAAGTAAAATTAAACATCATGACTACAAAGAATGCTTAATGAATGGAGTAAAAAAGTTTGCAAAAATGAACATTATTCGATCACATAAGCATGAGATTTACTCTAAAGAGATTAACAAAGTTGCACTCAGCGCTGAAGATGACATAAGAATCATTTTGGAAGATGGAATTCACACCTTGGCTGTTGGACATTATAAAAGTAAACCTTGTTTTAATTTGATCGATTATGATAAGTTTTTCGGTCCTGATGAACCTGCTGAGTTAGAGGTGATAAATACATAGCGGTTTATGATTTACTTAAGCAATTAATAAACATGAGTATCATTTCACTAAACGATAAAATATTAAAGCAGTTCGACATTGAAGCTGCGAAAGACATGGAAAACTTTAAAAAGGTGAAAACTGAAAAAGCTTTCTTTTTTTTAAAAACCATTCATCTCATTCAAAGGTATGAAGACATTCTACATACAAAACTTCCCTTTGAAGAAATTGATAAATTTAGAGCTGAGAAAGAAGACATTCAAAGACAATATTTTTAAATGGCGATAAAACTTGTCAGTTCTAAAAAGTGGACTCATATTAAAATTGAGCAAAAGCCAATCTACTTTTATAAATGCAAATTTTGCTCCAATGATCATCCTAAAAATTTTGAGATGGATGACTGCAATAAAATGTTTTGCTTAAAATGTTCTTGCCAACAGGATACTCTAGACATTAAAATAGAGTACTATCACTCCAATAGAATAAGTTCGTCAAGAATTAACCATTTCCAAGAATGCATCAAACAGTACAATGGAAAGCAAAAATGTAAAGTTCAAAAAGAAGTCTTTGATAAACTTAAAAGCAAATTTCAAGCTATAAACCTTCTAGTTGACTCCAATAAAAAAAGCATCAAATGTTCTAAAATTACTAAAGAGCATATACTCATCTTCTTAAAGCAACTTGGGTTTTCCAATCACTATGAAAATACTAACTATATTTATTTCGTGCTGACTGGTGAGAGAATGGATGACATTGAATACTTGGAGGAGCAAATCATTAAAGACTATACAAAATTCTCTTCTCTCTATGACGCTTATTATGGAAAAGACAAGTCGAAAGAAAATAATAGAAAAAGCTTTATTAGTGCGCAATATATTTTGTTTCAACTTTTAAGAAACAGAAATCATCCTTGTAAAATTGAAAACTTTTCTTTTTTAAAAACAATTGACAAGAAAAAGATGCATGATGAAATTTGCTCTCACCTATTTCAAAAACTTGGATGGACTTTTACTCCCACTTTTTAATTTTTATTTAAAAATGTTTATTTAAAAACTATTTAAGTCAATAATTACTCGGATAATAAGACACAAATCGACATCATACGTAAGAATCGGCATCTCGATAGAGGTCGGCTTAAGTATGGAAAGGTATTGATGCGCTAGAATCGGCCTTTTCCTACTACTTATTCGGTTACAGTATGCGACACGGAAAATTTTGACACTGGATTGTGTTACTTTGATAAAAGGTTTATGATTTCTGTTCATTTTTCGAACTTAAAAAGAAAACTCTTCAAAATTTTTCTGGCAAAAAGGCTGAAAAGAAAATCATTTTTGTGTAACTTAAAATATTCGATTACACTTTCTGAAACTGAAAGAAAAATTAGAGCAATCTTTTAAATGTATTAAATGTTAATTATAAGTGAACTAGTGCGCTTATCAAAAAAATATAACTTGTATTTTTAAGTGATTATTGATTTGAAAATTCTAGCATAAATTAAAATGCCAGTCAACAAATTTCGTTAAGATTCTAATTCAACTATCACTGAATTCAACTGGATTTGATTCTTAAATACATTCGTAATGAAAAACTGCAAGACTTGCAAGCTGCTAATGAACGCAGAGTTAATGAGTAAAATAGTAGAATATTTAAGCTCTGATTATTATTCAAGATTATTATTAAGTATATATCATAATAAGTACATATCTGTAGGTAAAACTCAACAAGATCAAATTTAACAACTACTTTGTGTTAAACTTAAACCTATAATAAAAATAAATAACAAAGTTTTACGTAAATAACAATATATAACAAAGTTTTAGGTGAGCAAATATTTGAGTGGGCATCTGTTTATGTGCAAACAGTTATAATAAAAAAAGAAACACAGATTAATGGGTATTCAATGTTAACAGCAGGTAGAATGTTAAGAATGAGATTCACACCTGGTGATAAAAACCCAAAACCAATTCTTCAACTCGCAGTTAATGATGAAAAAAAAAAAAGCTTTATATTTTTGATAACATATCATCGTTATAGGTTATAGACTTATTAGAACACCAGGTAAAGGAATTGTAAATTTACTAATAGAAATAGATTTTTTAAAAACTTGAAATTTATTTTTCATTAATAAAAAATGGCTGTTGATAAGTTTTGTAGCGGTCCATTTGCAACAAGTTTCAAAGCAAGTGGTATACCACAATCATACTTAGAACAAAACTTAATAAAAAGTACAGTGATGCTATGATAGTAAAGTTGGATATGAATAACAATAAAATGATAAACTAACATGAACATACTTAAGGTGCAGCTACTTGAAATTTAATGATAACTGTTATCCTTTGTTTAAAAAAATCTGGTTGTACGATGAGCAGTTTTTTTGGATATGGGAGCTATTAAAAAACTAGTGCAACAGATTCAACTAATAATCAAGATTTACAGCAACTAATTATGTTGATTATTACTTTTGTGAAAAAAACTGAAAGCACAATAACTAGTGAGTTAAGCATGACAAATGATGATATATGTAATGCGACAGATGCAACTAGTAATCACGGAATGTTGATCTAAATGTTTTTAAAGTTTTAATGTCTCAAGCAAGTGGGACTTATATAAACGAGTACATGATAAATTGGGCTGAATGTAAATATCAAGCTGATAGAGGATTAAGCACAGAGTTAACATGTTTCAACAACTACAAAGATTTCAACACTTTTTGGACAAGCTCTTAGTGGTTTAAATGCTATACTATCCATTTGTACAAATCAACCATTTTTACAGATAAAATAACAATCAACAATTTTTGCGGATAAGATTAATAAGAGATTGCTAACAGTTCCTTTGAACTGGTGCACAAAGATTTTTATCTTCAATATATTTAAAACCAGCTTCTAGTGTAGCTGATATAGTTAATATATTTACAGTTTATATTTTAAAGGCATGTGCAAATAGTTATGCTGTAAGAAATGGATTGTTCGGTCTTGATCATGGAGGATGGAATAAGTTTTTTACATTTAATCCTGATGGTGATTTAATAGTTCAGTTTCAATTCAGGAAATACAGGTAAATTAATAGGGATTGAAAGTGCTGCTGGATTTAATGGAACACTTATTGCAACTTGTTAAATTAAAGCTAATGCTAGAACTCTAAATAAATGAATTTGTATATTTTTTAATTGGGATGTGCCAAATCGATTGATAGCTAGCTCTGTACGGTATAATGGAAAATGGTTAGTTAAGTTTACCGCTAGATCATCAACTGAAAGCACAGATTGAAGATTTGGTGATTAAAGCCCAACAGAGGAATTGAACCATTAGATAGTGTTTAGCAGTTCTTTATCAGCGATGGCGTAATAAAAGTACACCATAAATCATTTTGTTCTAGATATTTTGTGGTTTGTGATTTAAAATATTTTTGATAAAAGTATCGGATTAATAAGCATCACATATGCACATATGGTAAACACACCCATCTTAAATTACCATGCTCATATAAACCTGCACCTTAATATTCTTTACAATGATTTTTAGCTCTAAGGTGAATACGGAACCTTTTTGCAGTTTTAACCTCACTCAAACATTCGCTACATTGTGCACTCCTCCCATGTGTACATTTATTCTTCTCTTTATTTGCTACTGCATTATCTTCTCAAACAACACATGATTTTACCAGTTTACCGTTACAAGTAAACTCTCTAATGTTTTTATTCCTCTTGCATTTTGTACAAATCTTTTAAATTTATCTTTTATACATAAAAGAAATTTTTGAAATGATTTCTTCAAAGTTTTATGAAACAAATTTCAAAAGTTGTCTAGCGCGTAATAGATACCAGGGTAGAAAATTATTTTATAGATCATTCATAAGATATAACGGTTGAATTCTATTGTGACCAGGGTTGTCAAAAACCAGGGTTTCTAAGCTAAAACCCAACCCAACTGAAATTTTGCTGGTTTTTTGGATTATTGGATTTTGGGTTTTTGGTAAAACAAAATCTCAAGTTTGGTACAAATCTTTAGTAACAAAGTTGATTAATTGAAAAATGATGAAATTTAGAATGGGTATGAATATATCTTCAAAAAAAAAAACAAAAAATAAATACAATGTCAAACTCAATGTCTCAACTGGCTGATGAATTGTATAAACAAGTTAAGAGAAAATATATAAAAAGAAAAGTTATTGTTCATAGCATAATTCAACTCATGTATATATGACCTAGTTAAGAAATATAATAATACTGTTAATTCTTCGTTTAAAATGACTTCTGTTGAAGCTAGCTTAAAGAAGAATTAAAATCTAGTATAAAAAAGTTTATACCCAGAAAAACTTAAAGTAGCAGAATCAAAACCAAAACCAAGTTTATCAGTTGGTGATAGAGAGTAAGAATAAGCAAGAAGAAGTCTATCTTCAAAAAGGGTTATGCAACCAGATTGACTGAAAAAGCTTTTACAGTACCTGTTGTACAAAATGTTACTTCAGCCACAGTTAAGATTGAAGATTATAATGGAGAAGATTTAACAGGAATTGCAAAGAAAAAACAAGATGTGTTTAGGATTGAAAAGATATTGAGATAAACAAAAATAAAATCTTTAGAAAAATGGGTTAGCAATCTAGACTCATTCAACTCATGGATAGAAAAGAAAGATTTGATTAATATTCCACGTTAATTTTTTGATATTATTTAGTAAAAACTATTTATCCTCTTGTAAATTCAGTGCTTAAAATTTTACCGCTTGTTGATGATTCCTTAATGCTTGCAATAAAGAAATTTGAATGTTCTGTTGCAATTACAACAAACACTTAAAACTTTACCAATTTTTATGGTTGTTTAATGGTTACAATAGGAAAATTCGAATGTCTTTTTTTAGTCATAACAAATGTTTAAACTTTATCCATATCCAGCTTATGGCTGCTTATATGCTTATGGCTGCTTATATGCTTATGGCTGCTTATATGCTTATGGCTTCTTATATGCTTATGGCTGCTTATATGCTTATGGCTGCTTATATGCTTATGGCAGCTTATATGGTTAAAATCAATTAACACTTGAAAAAATAAAAAACGTGAAAAATGACAGTTGACAAAATAATTAATCATTGATTAAGATAATTCTTATAGATATATTTTTGATGATTGGTACATGGTCGAAAAATGGTGATCCAGTTCTCGCTTTTTTATACTACTTGCATAAATAAAAATTAGGCCTCTGTCAGCATTTCAATCAAAAATTGCAAATTGGAATTCAACTTAATATTTCTCCATTTAGTAAGTAAATCAATAAATAGCTAAGTAAGTAAATATAGAATTGGAGCTCTGAACTCTCATTGTTAAGGTTCTCACATATTTGTTGCTTTATCCCTTGACCACCAGTTGAGTGGATAAACTTGAAAGGGTGACCATTCAACTACAAACCAATTGCGCTTTTTGAAAGGAAGGTACTAAACAAAACTCTGCCACGGCTATTATATTATATGTACATCAGCGATATTTTAGTACAGCATGAAATTTTTATTGGGCATAAATACATTTTAAATAACCGTTAGTATTTTTAGTTTCAACAGCTATTGAAAGAAAAAGTAAAAAAATAAAAATAAATAGATAAAAAAATGATGAAATGTTATTTGGCATAATTTGATTTAATTGTTCTATACAATCGTGGAAAATATATTTCCACGCCATTCCCAGCAAGCACATAACGTTGAAACAACGTTGAAACAACGTTGTAACAACGTTGATCAACGTCGATCAACGTTATTTCAACGTTTTTTCAACGTTGTGTGCTAGCAGGGTTACAATATTATCTGTGTTTTAAGGTTGCTACGGTGTACCGGGGGTCTTCTCTTTTGTTTTTTGGACCTCTAAAATAACTAATAAATAACTAATACCGTCCTTTAACAATACCTTATTCCAACTTTGTTTAGTCCAGTGAAAACGCACTTTGAAGAATTTTACTCCAGCAATCCGGATCTTTTTTGAAATGAAAAACTAAGACGTCTTCAAAGTAAATTATTGTCAAGTGACATTTTTTCAAAGTTAAATCTGATATTTTTATTTAAGAATATTTGTTATATTCTGACGTGACTTGCGGTGTAGTAAGGCGAGCATCATCTTTTGACATTAGAAACAAAACCCAGATCTAAGTTGACCAGAAACAACAGAGCAATATGAAGTATTATTTACATACTCTAATAATATTAAAAGTACATTTGGTTTTTTTCGTTATAGAAATATTCTATTAGTTTTAAATAAAGAAATCATGATCATCAAGCTAATAATTATAGTAATAGTAGATGATAATTATAGTAATAGAAGATGATAATGGGTTATCGTCACGCGATCATGATTTTTTTGCCCTCTTTTTGGTATGCGAGTTCTAGAGCATCCCCAAACTCAGTTTTGTTCCTAATATTTTTTATCTTAATCCATGATCATTTAGGCTGTATGAATACTCTAAATTGATTTCCAAGATTATCGATTGAATTACGAAAACCTTCGCTATACCCTTTTTGCTTTCGCATTCTTGAATGTGACTTTAATAATTTTCAATAAAAAATTTTCGAAGATTTTTGCTTTCGCATTCTTGAATGTGACTTTGATAATTTTCAATAAAAAATGCTGAAAAATCTCTATGGAAACATGAATTATAAAAACATTATTTTTACTTTTAATTCAAAAATTAAAAGTAAAAATTCTTTTTGAACTTACCTTTTATATAAAACGTTTCGAACTGAACGCAATTTTTTTTATTAAAACAAAAAGCACTACGAATTAAAGGTATTTTTTCACATACAAAAGAATGGTTTGAATCTCCCTTAAAATTAATTTTATAACCCAAATAATACAAAAGAATGGTTTGAATCTCCCTTAAAATTAATTTTATAACCCAAATAATACAAAAGAATGGTTTGAATCTCCCTTAAAATTAATTTTATAACCCAAATAATGATAATAAAAATACTTTTGAAAGAAATAAGTATTTTACTAAATAGAGGCATGGGCGCAATTAGAAAACTCAAAACACTAAAATGTAGTTAAGCGCACTGCTATGTCTGTTCTCATTAAGTAGACATACTGTAACAATTAGTTACTAAATTTATTCCTTAGGAACTTAGTTATGTAACATTAAAGTTTGCTGGTTTTGAATTTCATCGCAGTTTGACTAACGAGTGAAGAAATATTACGTCGTTTGTAAACGCTGCAACGCTGAGTTATAAACGTAATTTGAGTTTAAAACTGGTTTTCAATCTGGTTAACAACTGGTTAACAAAACAATATTTTCTTAACGCAGACTGAAACCTGATTTGCTCTTGGATACTCAATATTTTAGAGGAGCTAGAGATTTTTCCATGGCATACTTTTACGGATATGGCTTTCCCAAACAGTTCAGTTAGTCAAGAATACAGACTAAGGTATCACTTTCCTGCAAAACTGAAGCTAATAATCTATATTTGCACAAGGAAAAAAAATGAAATAGATTATGGATTTATGCATAATTGTCTTAACTTACTATCATACTGTTCACTTCTGTTCTCTATTCACTATAGAAACTAGTCTTTCTGTGACTTTTGAAATAAACAAATGATCAAATCAAAAAATACAATGGTAACTGGTTACGTCTTTTTAGAGATTACATATTTAAAAAAAACCTGGCCTTCGAAAACGTAGATAACAAATTATACTTGAAATATATAAAATATATATTGAAATTTCTGTAATTAACAAGTCGTTTCTGTAAATATCAATTAGTAAGTAGTTGGTCGTAGTTTCTGCTTACTATTTCTATCTGAGAGTGAATAATAATGTAAATCGCATTGCAGAATTTTTGCCATCAAATATACCGGTCATATTGGTATCTTGGTACAAAAGTAGAAATAGAAAACTTATCAAAATTTTAGGTAGACAGCATTACTGCTTACCATGCAGTTATGTTTATATCAACCATCTAGCACATTTCATTGGGTAACAAAAATCTAAATGGTACATAAAATATACATACCGTAAAAGTGTACATAAATTATACATACCGTAAAAGTGTACATAGATTATAGATACCGTAAAAGTGTACATAAATTATACGTACCGTAAAAGTGTGCATAAATTATACATACCGTAAAAGTGTCTAACTTTGCACAAAATTTTGATTTATTTGCAGTTTTCATCTATAAAAATCTGCTTTAAACTTCTTATTATACTAATGGAAACTAGCAAATCATTTATCTAGGATATCTAAATTCTATTTTAATTGTTAAATTTATTTTTACAAATTAAGAAGTAGTTTTTCAAGATTGTTTAAAAAATGTGCAAAGTTAACCAGGGGTCTGGGTATCTTTGCACAACATTAAAAAAATTAGAATAGCTTTATGATATGTATGGAATTGGTGCAAAGCGACCTCTTTTTTTCATACTTTCTGAAGGAAAAATAATTCAAAGGGTAGTTTAATAAAAAAAAAAAAAGATTAATTTTAGTATTATTTTGCTTAATAAAGAATATAACATGCTATGATAAAAGAAAACTGAACACAACCTCATTAAAAACACAAAAAAAGACAAAAAATCTCCTTTGTATCTTGGTAAACTTAAGCAAAAAGAATTAAAGATTTCCTTTTTTTTGAATAAAAAATCAAAATTAACAAAATACAGTTCAAAAACACTATTGAAAGCTAAATTTTGGTACTTTGAAAAGTTTCCTAGTTTTGCTTATTTTTTCCTCTTTGCAATTTTGTTTAAGGTAAAATCACAACCCTCATTAAACTTTTCTAGATCCTCAATGCTAACACTTTTACCTGCAGGAACAGAAAGTTTCTTTTTTCGTTTATTAGTTCCTACAGATTCCAAAGATTTAAATTTGTCTTGTAAGAGATCCTTAAAGCTATCTTCTAGAACTTCTTTATTGTAAGATTCTCTTTCTCTAAATTTTGTAAGAAGTTCATTGACATTCACTGGATAGACACCGCACTTTCTAAAACCTGATTGTAAATTACTAGCCTGATTTGGCTCTGCAGCAGACATTAACTTATTTAAAAGTTCTGGGAATGTTGTTTGTCAAGAGATGTCTTTGTGCAGCCAACAGGTGAATCTTTATAATCTGTGATAATTTTACGCCAAACTGTTTTCAAAGGTTTAAAGAAAGCTACATCTAGAACTTGATTTATATTTTTACTATTTGGTGGTAGACAAAAAAAATTTACTTCATTTTCTTCACAGGCTTCAACAACTTTTGGAGAGATGTGAGAGGATAGGTTATCGCCAAAGAGAACTTTAACTCCTAACTTCTTTTTCAAAGAAGGTAAAACTATAGAAAACAACCACTCTTCGAAAGCTACTCCATCAAACCATCCACTTTTAGTATTGAAGTATCTGGCTCCTTTAGGACCTCCTAGACACCAAGTTGACCACAAATTAGTAGCCTTATAAACAACAAAAGGTGGTAAAATTTCACCTGCTGCATTACTTGATATCATTATAGAAATACTTGTCTTAGAAGTTTCTTATATTTGTGGGGTATTTACTGCCATTTACCGTATTATTTTTCGAAATTAGAGGAAAGAAAGGTGGTCTCCTCTAAATTGGAAAAAAATACGGTTTACCAGGTTTTAAGTTTTGCTCTCTTTTCAATTTGTAACAAATCGTTCTTCGACTAACACCATATTTTGTAGCAGCTTGCTCTTGTGTCAGCTTTTTAGATTTTACATCTTCAAGACATTTAGCTAGATCGTCCTCTGTATAGTTTTTGTATTTTCTGGTTTTAAACTTCTTTTTGTAATGACTTGACATCTGGAGAAAACATTACTAATAACTTAATTTCACCTTGAGTTACCCAAGAAATTATTTAAAGCTATAAAAAAGTATGAAATAACTTTGCTTATATCAAATATTTGCATGAAGTTTTAGAAAGTATTACTTTTGGATGACCAACGACATTTAAGATGAACTTTGTACATTGTGCAAAGTTACACCAATTTCTGCCAAAAAAGTAATTTACAAATTGTTAAATTTTATTTTTTTTCTTATCGATATTATTTTAAACACTTTGTATACTTCGAACCAATACCATAATAAACACTTTAAGCACTTTATTCACTTTTGAGTTTAATTCTGATCTGTTGCACAGATAAAAGTTGTAGGACATAATTTTTGCATTCTACTTCTATGTTTACACAAAACGACTTGTGTTGCGAGAAATCGCGTTTATAAAACTATTTTACATGAATTTCGTATTGACACTAAAACAAACCGTCGGATTCTAAAGTGATTAGCATTTGTAGTTCAAATTTTTAGTTGCTAAAGAGTAAAACATCTTTGACATATTGTTGTGCAAAGTTACCAACTGTTGTGCAAAGTTAGGCACTTTTACGGTATTACTTTTAATCGTAAATTGCACTTAAAAAGTATATTGAATATTTTGAACTTTAACATTTAAGTAATTTTTTTAATTGTCTAACTTTTTAAAATCATTTATTTTTTTTAATTTTTTAAAAATTTGTTTCATAGTCTAGTTTTTCTTTCCTAAATAACTGTTTAGCTATTTTCTTTTGTCTTTCTGCAAAGCTGCATAAAATGGACATCGGTCACCGCCATCTGATCACCGCTATCTAATCGCCGCCATTAGAGAGGGCAATTTTTAGGTTCAACTTTTTTTGAAAAATTCTGTAGGACACGCTATAAAGTTATATTTTGAGATCAGTGCACTAAAACCATCAAAATAAAGTTTTGTAGCAAAAAATTATTTTTCTCTAAAAAAGAGCTTTTTTTACACTTTAGAAATATGGGCTTTTTTTTACATTTTAAAAATTTTTAAAGATTATTTTTAAAAATATTAAAATTTAAATAGTGAATATTCCATTAAATTAAATTACTTTATACAAAACAAAAACTAATACTTTTACTAAAATAATTTTTTGTAGCTTTCGTAAATCATGAGATGTGACTTGAATGCTCTTCAGTTCTGTTGCTCTTTTACTGTAGTTTGAGGAGCTGGCAGGCACTCACTCAGGCTAAAAAAGTTCTATCTATGACGTGATCAACGAGAAGCAAAATTGTTTGAAAAATTACTCTTTTGGTTCGGCTTTATATTCCTTTAAAACTGAAAACATAAACTCAATTCACTTGTTTTTTTCACTTTTATAGAAAAAAAACACCTGAGTTTTTTTTTAAAAAAAAGCACCTAAGTTGTTAGGCCGAAATCCTAGGTGGACAATTTTTAATTTAGCAACACTGACGGTAGAAAGATAATTAAAAAAAAAAAAAAAAAAAAAAAAAAAAAAAAAAAAAAAAAAAAAAAAAAAAA
>QPEY01000038.1:641104-651778 GCA_014706445.1 Hydra viridissima
AAAAAAAAAAAAAAAAAAAAGAGAAAGAAGAAAAAATCCAAGTCATCTTGAGTTTAAGAAATCTTAAAGGAAACAAATAACAAAAAAAATTACTTACATTGACTTTCTTCGATAGATAGATGATTATGCTTCTTACAGCATTTACCTACATTCAAAATATACTTTGTTAGGGGTTCACATAGCATTTTAATAGAAGTAGAAAAATAATAAAGCAGTTTTAATCACAAATTGAAGTATTAAGTAGTCTACAATATAATAACTAAAGTTTGATTAGTCTAAGCATATTTGGTTTATGAAAAAAGGCTCAGAAAAATTATGGAGAAGAGGCAACAAAACGGTCACAAAATATATTGCAATTTATTTCCAGTTAAAAATGTTTATAAAATATTTTTTCTGTTACTTTGTCAATAGTACAAACATATTTCCTTTTAAAACCTTATTTCAAATTTTACCACAGAAAACTTGAATAAACCTTACAACCTTAAATAAACCAAATGTAAATATTCAAAGAAACTTTTTTGTTAAAAATGTATCTTTTAAGAGCTCAATATGCTTAGAACTGCTTTATTCCAAAAATACATTTGTGGAAGAAAAAGCTCACAAACCATTAGTCAATATAAAGGCAATAACTAAAATGTACTTTAGTAAGAGTGTAAAAAAAAACTCTTATATTGAACTGAAACATAAAAAATTATAATAAAATGCTAACTAATATTAATTAATGTTAAGTAATGTTAATAAAAAATGTTCTGCATACACTTTTTAAGCATGGCAAATATTTTCAAAGTGTCAAGCATGGCAAATAGTATCTTAGACACTTTTATATAAAACAAATCAAATCTGAAGTAATTGCATTGAAAAGTAACGCTCTAACCTTTTGAACCCACAACAAGAAGAAAAATTATAGCCAGAGCCACAACAGCCCCAGCAACAACACATAGTAGCCATATTCCCACTCCTGTTGAGAGAGTTATTTTTACTGCATTTGTAGTGCTATCAGTAGATAAAGAAATACTATTTTTATTAGAAGTTGAGGTGGTGTTTTTATTAGCAGATGGAGCAGCAGTTGAGTTGCAGCAAACGCTTGTGCAGTTTAGATAAACTAAACCACCATCGCAAGAACAATGTTTAGCACAAGAGAATTCCTCTCCAAACTCATCTTCGTTAAACTTATGATCAATTAATGAACATTTGCTTATTGCCAGAAATGAAATTATGAAAAACAGTGAGAGATTTGCAACCATCTAAATGTATTTATAAGCAAAATTCAATACTGATTTGAAGCAATAAAAATATGTATGTGCGCACATAAATATGCACATTTATAGCTTAGCATAAATTAAATATAAAATCTTAGTAAGCTGATTAGCACTTTAGATTGTCATCAAAGAAACAGAAATGTTTGTATATTGGTTATAGCTTTATAAAACTTAATTTAACTAAATTTAAAAAGATTATGTGTATGTTAACTGTAATTCCAGAAAGTTCTAGAACATTTAATGACGTTAGGAATTTAATAGTTTTAATAATTTTTACCAACAAGAATTGTAAATATGCGTTTGCGGTGATTTATGACGGTTTGTGGAAGGATATTTTAGGAAAAGCATAGGGTACATATGAAGGAAAAAATTTGTAAAAAGGAGGGTTTTTAGTTAGGAAAGGAGATTATTGCTATTGATTGATTTGTTGATTACGAGAAAAACTACAAGCTAACCGGGCTATGGAACCAAGTATGAGATTGTTTGATATGTTTGAAACGTATGATGGCACTTCGGATGCTGCTGTTTGGATTCAACGAACGAAAGTGATTGCTGAAATTCAGAACTTAAAGCTTCAACTACTTTTTCAGATTCTTCTCAGAGAAGCTGCTTATGCAGTGTACGATGCTTTGACAGCGGAAAATAAAAAAGATGTAGTGGAAGTCGAGCGTGTGTTATTAGCGGCGTTTTCTGTTGATGCTTATACTGCATATGAACTGTTTACAAAACGAAAATTATGTGACGGAGAAAAAGCCGACGTGTTTTTGGCTGATTTAAGACGATTAGCCTATCTTGCTAAATTACCAGAGGAGTCTGTGCGTTTGGAGTTTGTTGTGGGTCTGCCAGAAGTCTTATCAAGATTTCGAGCTGTAATGGACCCGATTGATATAATGTTACCCAGAGTGAGAGCTGCTTTGAAATGTGCAAATGTGATTGACAGTGATGCTGTTGGCGCTGTATCTAGACGCCATGCTACAAAAACTGCGTTAGTGTGTTACAACTGCAAATGTTTGAATCACATTGCAAAGAACTGTTTGCTTGCGAGGAACTTGTCTCCGAAGACTGTTAGATGTTTTAAATGTGGTGAGGAAGGACACATTGCATCGAAATGCTGGAAGCTGCAGGGAAACGATTGCAGGAGCGAGGAATCTGCGCTACCTCGCTCCTGAACAACGGTGGAATGAGCGCATTATCTGTTATTTGTTTAAAAGTTAACGGTATGGTTGCGACAGCTTTAGCAGACACAGGGTGTTCAAAGACAATTTTGAATAAAAAATTCCTGCCCAGAAGTCAATGTAGGTACTCAAACTCTCAAAAGGTAGTAACGTTTTGAAGGAAAGGTTAATCAATGCACTGGGTCAGCGGTCGTGATTCTTGAGGTTGATGGCATTAAAGCACGTGATCAGGTTATTTTAGTGGATTTCCAACCGTTTGGAGTCGATATGATGCTTGGAATGAGTTCCATTAAGTTACTAGGAGGAGTATCCATCTCTCCTTTGGGAAAAGCGAAGTTCGGATTAAGTTACTGTGGAGCAACGGCTTCGAACAAGAACAAAGTCAAGAAAATCGAAATAAAAAAGAAAGATCATGAAGCAGTTTTTAATGGTGCTGAATGGAGAGTCAAATGGAAATGGAGAGATGGAGAAGGCCCCAACCGATTGTATAATAAAGTGGCACAGTACGGAATTCCACAATACGCTAGAGCAGACTATGAAAACGAACTACAGGAATGGATTGATCGGAAATGGCTGTTAGAGTACAACGAAAATGAATTGGGGCCGCCCAAAGGGCAGATTCCGTTAATGGCTGTCATTCAGAGAAACAAAGACAACAAAATCCGACCTGTTCTAGACTGGAGAGAAGCTAACGATTTAATTGAGGCATACACGAGAGATGCAGATGTGTGTGTCGAAAAGCTTAGAGAATGGAGAAGGATGGGTAACAAACCAGCAATCATCGATTTACGCAAGGCTTATCTTCAACTAAAAACTGATAAATCTCTTTGGCCGTTCCAAACAGTGGTGTTTCGAAATAAAAGGTATTGCTTGACACGACTTGGTTTCGGATTGAATGTTGCGCCAATGATCATGAAATCCGTTGTGAGTGCCGTCATTGATCAAGACGAATTAGTGAAGAGGGGAACGTCCGCTTATGTAGACGACATTTTCGTAGACGAAAGTGTGGTGAGTCTTGATTATGTCAAGAGGCATTTTTTGAAATATGGTTTAGAGAGTAAAGATGGTGAGCAGATTGATGATAATGGAGTTCGTGTGTTAGGATTGTGTGTGCGCAAGGTTGGTAACAAACTGATGTGGTCCAGAGGGAATCGAGTTGATGCTATCTCGCAAAAGTTAACCAGGAGAGTTGTGTTTTCAATCTGTGGACAGTTGGTAGGACATTTACCCGTGTGTGGTTGGTTGCGAGTGATTTGTAGTCTCTTGAAGAGGAAAGCTGTCAGTCTGACGACGGGTTGGGACGATGATGTTTGTGATGAGAACGTTAAGTGGGTGCTTCAGGAAGTATTTGCTGAGGTGGAACGCTGCGAGCCTGCTTGTGGTGATTGGGCTGTGCGTGGTGATGAGGGAAAAGTGTGGGTTGATGCCAGTTCTTTAGCGATTGGTGCTCTTATTCAAGTTGGGGAGACTACTGTGGAGGATGCAACATGGCTGCGAAAAGAAACGTCTGATGTTCATATAAACATGGCAGAACTAGACGCTGTGATACGGGGAATGAATATGGCTCTGATGTGGAAGCTGAAGAAAGTGACTGTTTTTACCGATTCCGTGACTGTGTACCACTGGGTTTCTGACGCCCTTACGGGAAAATCAAGGTTGAGATCAAAAGCGACGGGGGAAATGCTGATTCGAAGAAGACTGAGCGTGTTGCAACAACTAATTGAAGAATACGATGTTAGCGTCGAGGTGAAACTCATTCCTTCTAAAGATAATTTGGCCGACGCATTAACTAGAGTTCGCAGCAGATGGCTCAACAAACTGACTGTGCCAGAGTGTCGGAATAGTTGCATGGGAGTCGCAGCTACGAAGGCTGAAGCTATTTCCAATATACACAAAAGAACTGGACATTTTGGAGTGAATCGAACGTTAAACTTTGTTCGTAAAACAATTCCGACTGCTACTGAAAACGATGTTCGAAGTGTGATAAAAAATTGCGAACCATGTCAGTCAATAGATCCAGCGCCAATACGGTGGGAAAAAGGAAAATTGGATGTTAAAGGAAACTGGGAGAGATTGGCCATGGATATCACGCATTATGGCACTGACAAGTTTTTGAGTCTAATTGATTGTGGACCTTCAAAATACGCGTTGTGGCGACAATTATCGAGCTCATACGGAAGTGTTGCCATAGTCCGAATACTCCGTCTTGTTTTTTGTGAACGTGGAGCACCGTCTGAGATATTAACTGACAATGAGCCAACATTTAAGACTAAAGAGATAAGGAGTTTCCTTGATAGTTGGGGAGTGCAAATTAGATATAGAGCCGCTTATTATCCTGAAGGAAATGGAATTGTGGAAAGAAACCACCGTACGATCAAGAGAATAGCAGAACGATCAAAAATGTCGATACCGGAAGCACTATATTGGTACAATGTCTCAGCCGACAAAAATGGTGCAAGCCCGATGGGCAAAATATACAGCTATCCCATTGGTGTGAAAGGATTGAAAAAAGAGAATCTTCCTGCACGAAATGTCATGAACGAGAGATTTCGAATTGGCGATAAAGTCTGGCTGAAACCACCAAATACGAGGTGCCATACAAAGTGGCAACCAGCTACGGTAACTCGGAATGCATTAAACCAAACCGTAGAAGTGAACGGCATTCCGCGTCATGTGAAACATGTTAAACCTCGAAATGATACTCAGCCCTACATTATCCCTGATGTGGAAGTAGAGATGAATGTTGAAACTGATCAAGAGAACGCTAAAAATCAAGGAGAGCAGAATAAAGCTGTGTTAGAGACGAACGAGGAAAATGTCGAAGCTGAAGATAGACCCCAAAAAAATCAACATGCTTTTGCGACGGAGTGGTCGGGAACGGCGCATGCCTTCGAAATACTTTGATTGCTATTTGGATGATCCATAAGGATCAAGGAGGAGTGTAATTCCAGAAAGTTCTAGAACATTTAATGACGTTAGGAATTTAATAGTTTTAATAATTTTTACCAACAAGAATTGTAAATATGCGTTTGCGGTGATTTATGACGGTTTGTGGAAGGATATTTTAGGAAAAGCATAGGGTATATATGAAGGAGAAAATTTGTAAAAAGGAGAGTTTTTAGTTAGGAAAGAAGATTATTGCAATTGATTGATTTGTTGATTACGAGAAAAACTAAATTTAACATATGAGTCATTCCGTGTCAAATCAACCAGAAAATTTTTTTTTGAAACAATTTTATCTCAGCTTTTAATGATTTTTGGCAAACAAGCTCACATTTATGAAATAAAGCTTCACTCCAAATTTTAGTATACTATTTTTGAATTCTATACCTTAAAAAATATTTAGGTAAAATATTAGCTAATTGTTTATTACAATCATATAATATAAAATTATATAAGTTTTCGGGTTTTATGTCAGAATTTGATAAGAATAATCATCTTTATTAATGTGATTTTGGCTTTTAAACTTTGAATTTGAGACAATATTTTTGTTAGTTTGTCAACAGTATCAATAAAAAAAATGATCTGAAAACGTCTTGCAAAAGTTACATTCTTTTTCCGCCACTAAAGCATTAAAAAATGAAAGTTTGCACTCAGGTAAACAAAATAATTCCTTGATTTTTACTTAAACGTTTAAATTCATTATTTCAAAAAGAAAAGATAAATTGAAATAAATAAACTTGACTTGCAAGAACGTTTTACAAATATATGAATTTCCCTCAAACCTTTTAATCATTTTATTATTTTTTTTTTATGAGCTTTCTAAATTTGCCTACTGCTATTAAGTTTATATGGTTTCCTGGAAAAATTTAACAAAATATTTAAACAATCTAGTAGGTGAAAGAATATCCTATCTGACTGTTGCAGTATTTGGATGCAAATGCTGCATAATTAGCTGTTGTGGCAGGCTATAATCCTGCAATTAAAGAGTTTAATATAAAAATGATGAGATTGTATTTAAAATTGTTTAGTTTTTTTTATGAAGGATTATAGTCTTGAGGAACTAAGTGAGAAAGAAGATGACTTTGATGATGAAGAGCTGCTTGAATCGATCAGGTAACCTTTCTAAATTCTTTAGCTAACAGATCTGTCAATTAAAGCAAAAAATCCTCGCAGCTTGATGTAGAGCAGGCTTATTTTCTTTATTATCAATTATTTTTCTCAGCTTTTGAATTTAGAAAGAAACGTATTGCGGAGATAATGGAGCGCCAAAAGAAAGAGAAGTTTGGAGAAGTTAGGGATATCTCTGCAATCGACTATGTTGACCAAGTAAATAAAGCTGGAGAAGGTGTATGGGTGGTTTTGCATCTTTACAAATCTGGGTAACTTTTCGTTTTAGCAAATTGGTCTCAATAAGTTCCTTTTATTCAAAAAATATTTTTAAGTTTATTATTGAAAGCGTTGGTTATTGTGTTCCAAGCGCTGAATATCTCTTTCTTGACATTCTTAGGATACCGTTGTGTGATTTAATTGATAAACATGCTGTTCAACTGGCTAAAAAGTTTCCAGCGACCAAATTTCTTCGCAGCATTTCTACCACGTGCATCCCCAACTACCCTGATAAAAATATACCGACTATTTTCATTTACTTCGAGGGAGAAATGAAAGGTCAAATTGCTGGTCCAATTGTGTTTGGAGGAATGAATCTTACTCAAGACGGTTTGTTACTGTTTTTATGTTTAAAATTTTGTCGTGAATTCTTTTTATTCGGAATTCGATGTTCAGGTGTTGCTCGAAATTTAAAATCTGTAGTGAACACTTGTTTTATTTTTTAGATTTGGAATGGATGCTGTCAAAATACGGCTGCGTTAAGACAACTTTAAAGAGTGATCCGCGTGGTACGAAAATAGACAATAAAAACGGTTTTACAATATTATCTCGCTCGTCTAGGCAAACAAACAGCGAATAGTTACCGAGTCATTTTCTAATCATCAACATGAAGATGATGATTAGAAAATGACTCGGTAACTATTAGCCTTAGAAGATATTTTCAATTCGGGAGATTTATTAGGTTACAGTTCACAGTAAAAAAAATTCCTTCATTACAATCTAATGCGCTCAAGAAAGGTAGCCTTTCTCTTGCATCTGAATATTTTCTAATACTTCTCTAATCTGAATATTAGCTGCCTAAAACCATATGATAAACGCCAAAATTTCTGATCGACAACCGTCAAGTTTACCAAAATTGCTTACAGCAAGCTTGCTGTGTCTTTTCTTGTATTTGTACAATATGATTTTATTGATGAGGGTTATTGAAATAATGATCGACCGGAACAACAACAAAAAATAAGATTTATAATGAAAAAATAAGAAGTCCAGAAAAATATTTTATTGACTTGGCTTTGGGCAAACTATTGAAATTTTTTCAAACTTTTTGCTAAGTTTTAGCAGACTTAAGTACAATAAACGTCACAAAAAATATCTGGAAGGATCGTTTTTTGGTTTTTTACCGCCTGAGTATTGAAAAATCTCTTTTTTACTACTGTCACTCTCCCCCTCCCCTTCTGTCACCATGGCTTAAAAAATCCATTAGATATAAAATAACTTGTATTCGATTCTAAGCAACAAAACACATCAAATATTAGATATATGTATACGTCATACGCATAGAAAGTATAATGGACAAATACCTACACAATGCATTAAAACAAAGATAACACATTGAAATTTTTGAAAACATAGTACAACACATGTATTTTGATTTCTATACGAAAAAAATATTGATTTAGTTAGAATATGGCGTACATTATCGTTACTTTGTTTCCATAAATTCTCAGCAGGAAGTAAGTTAGGAGATTGCGAAGGCCATGGTATAATGGGAATTTTATTTACAGCAAACCATGATTTACTGAGTCTTGATGTGTGTTTTAGATAATTGTTCTGTTGGAACGTCCACCATATTTTCATCTACAGATGGTGACATCTGATTCTCCATGATTGAATTATACTTATTTCTCCATTATATCTTCTTTGCAATTGAATGGTCCTGATCCAAAAAATTCTGAAAAGCACACCTAAGCCATTGCCAACCCCATATTTCACAGTTCCAAAAATGTGGACTAGTTTTAAAGTATAAGAACCCTCAAAAAATTTTTAATTAACTCTTTTAACAAAAAACCAACTATATTCTGAGAAAGAACTAGGTAATAACATTTAAAAAAATAAAAAATACTTTTATTAGTTGTCATGGTTACCAATTAAAATGGTCAAAATTCAAAAATGTTTGTACCACCCCGGCCATATAATTTTTTTTCTGACTTTAGTTCTTTACTTCATCTGTTTTATCAACAATTTCTTTTTCTTCTTCGATCAGTTGTAAAACTCCTTGTTTATTCAAAAATTCTTCAATCATAAAAACTCTTTTTCTCTACAAACTCTTTTTAAAAACTTTCCTAAAAACTTCGTCCTCCCTTCTTTTTCGTTTATTCAGGAAATCGACCTCATCTTTTTTTTCTTTTATAGAAAAACAAGTCCTTTTTCTCCTTTTTCCTTTATTCAATGAGGGGTTTTTCATAACTGCAGAGGTTTTTCGAAAATCCATAGCTCCCTATCGTCTGTACTGTAGAATAAAACAAGAAAAGTCTGGGGCATCATTGTGTCATTATTATTATAGAGTAACTTTGTGCATTATTGGTATAAAGCTTGTTTATATTTTTTCTTAGAGTATTATAATTAGTGAAGCTTTAATAATCAATAAGCTACTGAAAAATAAAGCAACAGGACTTTTAATAGAAATATTTACATCTGCATCATACACAGTTAGAAAATAAGAGTTTTGGTTTAACTAAAAGTAACAGCAGAATTCTTCATGGAAAATAAAATAGCGTTATTCGTTATGATACAACATTATAAAAATATTACACCATTTTAATATAATAAATATAATACGTAAGAATATATAAAAAACCAAGTAATTAGAAAAATGTTATAGGAAACGAACGTCGTTAAAAATTTGAAATTTCTTTCCTTGCGCAATGATTATCTCTTTCGCTAAATAAAACACAGTTATGAAACGTCAAATTCATCGACTTACATGTAACTTTTTAAGAGGAAAAGTGTTCAATTCCCAATAAGAAATAAATTGTCAGTAAAAAAAAACATTTCTTTAAGATAGTGCCATGATGAAGAAGCTTTCAATAGCTATGAAGAGTAAATTTAAAAAAAGGCTAGTTTTTAAAATGTCCAAGAAAATATAAGAAAAAATTACTCACGTGTGTTGGCATCAGGAACACCTAAATAAGAAAAGCGCAATCAACTTAACAATAAAAAATGATAAAAATAATAAAATGATAAAAATAAAAAAATAAAAATAATAAAATGCAACATTTTTTCTCGCTCAACAAATATTCTAAAGTCTTTAAAGTTAAAAAAGATTATGAGCGAAAAAATAATATTAACCATTAAAAAACATATTGTCATGAAACAAATGAATTTTTGTAATTAAGAAAAAAAGACTTTTTAACAAAATAAAATATTTAAAGTGCAATTGTTTAAAAGGCGAAGTTTGAAAATTTGTTGTTTTTTTTAATGTTTTTCTATAAGACTTCATCAAATCAAAATTACACTCATTATTGAAGATGTTCAAGCACTGAACACTTTTGAAACGAAAAATGAAATAGAAAACTTAAAAATTACAGAAAACGTTAAACTATTTTCTATATTAAGTTTTGAAATACACAAACTTGTTGTAACAATTCATAGAAGTTTCAAAGGAAGCCGTATCTAAAAATAATCAAGAATATTTTTTACAATATTTTTTTAATATCAATAACATCAACGCTTACCTTTATTATCTGGTTTTTCCTTTGAACTTTTATGCCGTATAACCATCGCAACAATTGCCAAAACTGTAATTACACCAATTGGTAGCCATAATTCATAATACGCAGTTATCTTTCTAGGAATCTCCAATATGCGTGTGACTTCTGAAAAATACATGCATGTATAAAAATCTGGGGCCAATGCTATAAACAATTCGAAGTTTTTTTCGAGAAAAAAAATCTTTCGTAAAAACGCAATTTTTCACGTACGAAAAAAAGTTCGTAATCTCGAAGAATTTATCGCTGTTTGTATTTTTTTCGGCCATTGCTATAAAGCGTAAAACGTATACGTCACTAAAATTCACGAACTTTTTTTATCCGTAATATATAGTAGTAATATAATAGTAATTTTTATTGTAATTTTTATTTAGTAGGCCTACTTAATAAATTTTATTAGTCATTAAGTATGCTGTGCTGTCT
>QPEY01000038.1:725217-758152 GCA_014706445.1 Hydra viridissima
TTTCATTTGGTATTAATGACGGTTGCATTAAAAAATTTTCAAAAAATTTTATAATTCGATTATTTATTTAAAAATATGGGTAAAAAACCTTCTTTAACGTTTGCAAAACGCTCTAAAATAATTACATTACATAAAGAAAGTTATTCCGTTCGTAAAATTTGCAAAAAATTAAAAGTTGCCAAAAGTACTGTGGAAGAAACCATCAAACGATGGAAAGAAATAGGCATTTTTGAAGACAAAATCTGGTAGACCACGGAAGACAACAAAAGCAGAAGATAATAGTATAGTATTGATGAGTAAAAGAAATCGAAGACTTACGGCCCAGGAAATAACTTCAGGCTTTAATAGGAGTCATTCAAAATCTTTTTCATTAACCACTACGAAACGACGTCTAAGACAAGCAGGACTTTCTGGCCATATAGAGGTCAGGAAACCGTTGCTACAGATTGGAAATAAAGAGAAAAGGTTACATTAGCTACAGACCACCAAAATTGGACAGAAGAAGACTGGGGAAAAGTACTATGGGCCGACGAGTCCAAATTTGAATTGTTTGGGCAAAGACGTAGAATTTACATCAGAAGAACAACAAAAGAAAAAATTATCCCAGAGTGTTTAGTGGCGATAATCAAGCATGGTGGTGGATAAGTTATGGTATGGGGATGTTTTTCTTCAGCTGGTGTAGGTGACCTAGTTAAAATTGAGAGCATTATGAAAAAAGAACAATATAAAACAATTCTAGAAAACAATGCTATACCTTCTGGCTTAAGAACTATTGGTCATGGTTTTATTTTTATGCAGGACAATTACCCTAAACACACCTCAAAATTATGTAAGAACTATGTAAAGGAACAAGAGGATAATTGTGTCCTCAAAAACATGACCTGGCCGGCGCAATCACCAGATTTGAACCCAATAGAGTTACTGTGGGAAGAATTGGACAGAAAGGTCGAACAAAAATGCCCAACATCCAAGAAGCACCTGTGGCAGATATTAGAAGAATCCTGGTTATCAATTACACCCGAAATAATAGATAAATTAATAAATAGGATGCCACGGATTGCAAAAAAAAAAATGATAAAAACTCGTGGGTTATTTTTTGACGAAAAGACAGTTTAATAATAATAGTGTTGTTAGTATTTTTTTTATTTCATTTTTTGTCTTTTTTTTTTCTTAAATAGTAACTATATGTATCTTTTATAAAATAAATATGATATTTGAACTTTTTTGAAATAGTTATGGGAGTTTTAATAAAAAAATTAAACAAAATCCAAATGTCCGGAAACTTTTGGCCTGCAGTGTAAGTGTTTTAAAGTTTTCAATTGTGTTTTCAAGATCCTTAAAGCTGCTTAAACAGAAGCCGTTAAGTGGCCAGCTGCTCTCCACAATCAACTTAGCCAATATCATGAGGGCCAGTTCGACGGAAACGAATGCAGAAAGCTTCTTTAAAATGTTGATGTACTGCAGCAACTTGCTGATACAAACTTGTTTCCCAATACCTTTCACATAATTGAAGCATTTAAAATTTTCAATTTAGTTATCAAAGCTTGCTTTGGATTCATCCTACAGCCGGACTTCGCTGAAAGACTTGAAAATTTCAAAAGGTGTTACTTAATGATAACTGGTGCAAGCATGACACCTAAAATTCACACCGTCTTCTACCACATCAAGGATTTCATGAGTCACAAAGGATCCCCCCTGGGGCCCTATAGTGAACAAACTGTTAAAACCGCTCATCAAGATTTTTATCAACATTGATCAAGGTATAAGCCAAACAATAATCATGCGGAGTACAAAGAAAGATTGTTGTGCCGCATAACTAATCTAAACAGTTAGCATCTTTAAAGAACTTCTAGCATGATTTGAGTTTTTAGAGCTAAGGAGCAGAAAATCATAGCTTACGGTTTAAAATGAACATTCGAACCAACTTTATTCTTAAATGCTGATAATTTAAAATTTATAAATTTTGATATTACATTTAAAATAGTGTTGTGGAGTATTTGTACTAAAAGAATATATTGAGCTATTTGTTAATAAATTTTTTGTGGAGAAAATCAAATAACACTTCTTAAATTGAAGTCAGATGCTATTTAACGGTAACATAATGTAAAAAAAAATAGTTATTTTATCACTTAATTTTGAAAGTAAATCTTTTTATGAAGGTTTCAAGAGTCAATAAAATTATGTTAACAGAGACGTATTTTTTTGTTTGTTTTACCAACTGGTAGTCTTTCGACCAGGTTTTACACTTTTTTTTAGGGTTTATTTGCATTTTGGCAGTTGTTTATACCTTTGGAAATGCCGAGATTTTCACGCTATGCATAAGCCAAGCCAAACCACGCTTTAAATAGCAAACCAATATTTTGGTCTATAAAACAAAAGCGGTACATGTAGCAATTAAGCAATTATAATAAAAACTGTTGGTATTACATAGTGGAACACTCATGCAACCATAATTTTGAAAATAGTGACTGAATATCATAGTAATCGGTAACGTTTTGAGGTATAAGTAGCAAAAAAATAACAAAATTTAAACTAAATCTTCCATAAATCCGTAACCTTTAAACCAATCCAACTGAAATTTTATCCAAAATTTGGTGTGGTTGTAGACAACATTTGCACCGAATTTTATCTAATTATATAGAGTGGTTCTCATCCTACAGTTGTTTTTATTGGTGCACAATGAAGTCAAAATTTTACTCAATTTGAACATTCAAATAAAGTTATTTTCCGTGGACAAAATAAAATGATTTCAAAGTTTGCTTCACAGGGTACCATGATGTGTACGCTATCACCCCATATAAGTGGCGTTCTAGGGTCAGCTAAGTTGGCATTATCGTGATTCACGCTAACCGTACTTTACTGTTTTAAAGATTTTTTTAAGCGTCATTCAGAGCTTGTTGTAAGAAAACCAGAGGTTATGTCAATTGATCGAATGTCAGCATTCAATAAACATGTGGATATATTTAATAATAATCTGCATAGTCTCTTACAAATACAAATTTTCACCAAATGGTATTTGGAATGTTGACGAGACTGGCATCACTGCTGTTCAAGTGCCAGAGCATTTTTTTGCTGTAAAAGAAGAGTGTCAATTTGGCTCTGTTAAAAGTGCTAAATGAGGTATCTTGGTAACATTGTGTAACACATTAAATGCAAGTGGGTCATCGTTAACGTCATTCTTCATATTTCGACGTGTCCATTTTAACGGATTCTTTGAAAGAAAATGAATTCCTGTTTCACTTGGCACTCTCAACAAATCTGGATGGATGGAGGAATAAACCTTTTAAGAGTAGTTCAATCATTTTATAAAAAGTATTAGACCATCTAAGGCAAACTCTGTGCTGTTAATGTTTGATAATATGAGACATATGTCAACTGATTTCATTGATTTAACATCAGAGAATAGTGTCATTGTTCTAACAATCCCACCCCATACTTCGCCGGATATAACAGTTTATGGACCTTTCAAACGACATTGCAGCAGTAAAACTAATAGCTGGTTGGTATCTTATCCATGAAAAACCTAATCAAGGCTTGGACAAAAACATCAATACCAGTTAACATCATTAGTGGCTTTTTAGAATCTGTCATAAACCCATTTTAACTAGATTGATGAAAGGATGAAGATTTTATCTTATCCCAGGTCACAAACAGATCCAATCCTGAGGCATCCACAATCAATCCAGTTTCGGTAGAAAAAAACGAACAAAATCCTGCTGTTCTTAAAATAAATCCTTTTTCTTTAGAAATAAAAAGATGAAAAAATTGTGAAGTTAACAAAAATATATGTACTTCCCTCGAAGTAGGAAGTATAATCTCATCTTCTACTTCAAAAGCTCGTTTAAAAACATACAAAAGTGGTCGCAACAAGCTATCTACTTCCATTCTAACTGATAATTTAATCAAGGAAGCTCTCTGAAACCAAAAATTTTAAACTTCAAGGAACGCTTTAAATTTTAAGAGTAAACAACAAAGGAATTTTTTTAAAAAAAAAGCTTCACAATTTCCGAAATTTCCATCATTTGATAAAGAGGCTAACACTGATGACAGCGATGTCGAAAGAAGTGATAATGGCGTAAAAGATCGTTAAAATATTTGAAGAGAAATTAGATAAAATAAAGACTTGTGTGCATTAGGAGACGAAATTACCCAAGAAAATCAACTGCGGTACCGTTACAGACAATGTGCCAGCTTGATAGATATAGCATGCACATGTGCAGTTAAATGCATACAAATATGTTTATGATAATTGAATTTGGCTTCCTGATCGATACTATCGAGGCTTTCGTTTTAAATTATAATAGTTATGTCAGTTTGTTTAACTTTCGTCTGCAAAGATGAGTTTAGGAGGAAAGAGAGTTTAAAATATACCATCACCCCTGACCGAAAAATTCCAGGATTTATCATTGTGTTTAAGTAGAAGTAAAAAGTCCCAAGCAAATCAATTTTTTCAAGACTCAATTTTACTTCAAAAATCTGATTAAAGGGTAAAAGAACCAAACAAACAAAACCTTTGCCTTGGGGATAGTTAAACCTAACTATTTAAAAAACTTTATTTAAGATTATAAATTTAATTTAAAAACCTAATTAATGCTATTTGCAATTATTCAGATACCTTGTTATTTAAAAAACTCTGAAACTTAATTATTTAAAATACCAATTTTTTGATTTTTTGAAAATTGTTTTCACTCTTTTTATTTCCGTTAAATTCACCATAAAAATTTATTTAAAAAATTGATCTTAGTTTTTTGATTTTTTTTCTCTGGGCTGCTACCTTGATAAAAACTAATGTTTTTAATGGAAGTAAAAACTTTAGGTGCCATTATCTAAAACAGAGAAACTCGAAAATTAGAACTTTTTCATTTTTCCTCATTAAATGAAAAAATTATATTTTCCAAAAAAATTTCATCAAATCAAAATTATGTTATTTTAAAACGAAAAGTTAAATAGAAAAATTTAAAAATTACAGAAAACATAAAAATATTGTATTAACTGAATTTTGAAATATATACAATATGATAACAACTTTTTAGATTCTTTTGAATTTCTTCTGAACTGTTGCGTCCAGCAGTTCATAAGAAGTTCAAAAGAATTTAAACATAAACAACAACACTTTTTACAATATCAAATCATACCTTGTGTATTTGTTTTTTTCTTTCTGTATATTATCAAAGTAACCCCAATAACAATTGTTAAAGGTGCAATTATAGTAATCGGCAACCACTTTTCCAAATATTCGTTTTTTTGAACATTCTGTCTGCTTGAAACGTCTGAAAAATGCATTCATATTTAAAAAAAAGGCCACCATTTTCATCAAACAACTGCAAATTGTAATTCATCTTGAAATATTTTTTTCCAATAATTAAGTAAATCAATAAATAGCTAAATAGATAAATATATTAATGGGCCTCGTTATACAAAACTGATTGGATGATTTTTTTTCTTTTTTGAGCTGTTAATACCATCATATTTCTTTTCATAAAAAGACCAATGTAGGTTGTCCCTTGGTGTATAATTTCTTGGTATTTTTACCAGAATGTACCATATAGATATTATGGTAGTAAACCACATTAGTAGTACGAGTGTTTTATTTAAGTCTTTTTAATTCTATTATCTTTCGAAAGAGCGTTCAAAAGTAATTTTACTACTAGTTTTTAGTTAAAAAACTTTTTTTGCTAAAAATATTTTTGCTTATTGACAGAAGGTGAAGATCATTTATTTATTTTATATTAAAAGTAGATTAGTGACATTCTAGTCCAGTGTAAAGTTTTTTAAGTAGCATTTAGGGACGTCTATAAAGTACGTAGGCAGTAAAATCAATAATTTAGAACCCCCCTCCTCCCTTGTACGCAATTGTATGTTTATAACCAGCTCCTCCCCCTCTGCGTACCTGCCAGTTTTTGATTAAAAAAGTGAGACATCCCCCCCTTCCCCACCCAAAAAAAATGTTAAATACAAAAAAGGTCACCATTTTTATTTAGACATTTATCTGCATTTAACTAAAAAACGCGCAGTTATAAACAAAAGGAAAGAAGAATGATTTAAGAAGGATTGGTGTTGCAAGTATTTTATATTTAGCCTTTTATATTCTCATAAATGGTGACTTATATAAATTGAATATGTTACGGAAGACAGGTATATATTCTGCTCCTAATCTTTCATTGGTAATCTTCATTTTTCCTCACATCACTCTCCATTTCAATCTTTATCTTTTATTTTTTGTGTGCTTTCTTGTGCTGTTTTATTGCAGCCTCGCTCGGCCCGTATTAATTGCATTTGTCACAAATTCCGTTTAAAAGCTTTTTTTTCAACGAAGGATCAAATGGTATATTTTTTGTGCTTTAATCTTTCTGTAGGTATATCTTGTAGTAAGCGCTAGAGGTGCAAAGTTTGAATGGTTTGATACGTTTTTAAAATATTGAGACGGTTCCATCGCTTTGTAGCCATTCTCGCAATACTCGCAGATGGCCGGAAATGGAATGAAACGTTGGGGGATGGTATTCAGCCAATTTGTTTCAAACGATGAACAACATACCTTCTTCAGGCATTTCTCAATTTGTAGACAGTATTGGGATTATTGGCAATGTTTCTCCACCCAAACAGGATCAGGACTCTACTGCTTCTATATTTTCCCAACTGGTACTGCCCAGCAATTAACAAGGTAACCGTTGATGAATGTTTTCTTCAAAAACTTGGGATAAAGCGTCAGCTGCTTTTTGAAAATTTTCTTTCCCCTGTTATAGATTGATTATCTTCCCAGAAAAATCAAGGTGATTGCCTAAATAATCATGGGGAAGAACTATTCTAGCAAAATCACGAGAAAGAGGTGCCATTCTTCTCTTCAATTGGGTTGAAGGCTGAAAGCCCAGCTGCATTCACATCATGAAGCAAGACGTCTAAATCCAGCAAACGGAAAAGATCAGCAGCAATTATTAACAATTTAGAGAAGCGTGGTGCCTCATCTTGAGCTCCATCAGTCTCTATTAACATAATTGATTTACGTCTAACCAACTTGGTTTCAAAAAGCTCCCTAACATCAAAAGAATGTGTAAAAGCATTCGATATATTCTGTTTTCCACTTCTTATACGTATGAAAGTGTCTCCACTGTAAGATACATTTCCATTATTGTTAACTTCGCAGATGTCATACACCGAAGGGATTAAAATGTGCTGTGAAACGACAAAGTCATGGTCCATAAGTTTGACCTTGTATTCCATATGCATCAGTAACGGCCCTTGAAACTTGGAGCAGTAAGAACCAACGATACCCTGACTTTATCATCATTGGATATGAAAAGCACAGCTTTTGGTCCAAACAATTTGCAAACTTCAATCATGTCATCAATAAACGCTTTGGCAAACATTCTATCATCATTTTTTATTTATGCAATGAATTTTCTGGATGTAGTAGCTTCACTGGAACTGTGTTGACAATCTTTTTCCTTCAGAAGTGTTTCCACGTCGTGGTAAAAGACGAAGGTACAAACTACTCCTACTTTCTGAAAGTCATCCAAAGTAGAGACACTACGAAGACATTCTGTTCTTCGACGCTCGTCTGCTGCTGATGAATTTTGCACAATTTTTATGATTGTTGATAAAAGCTCCGGTTGATCAATTTCGAGGCGTGGTCGTCCGGGGTGGTTTCGCATAAACTGTTTCAAAGCACTTGATACATCAGGGTGGTTTTGACAAACTGTTTCGATGACCTCTTTAAGTTTTTGTCTCCGTTTTCTTTGTCGTGCCGATTCACGAATCAATTTGAAAACAAAATATTAAATAAATCTTTGATTCCGTTATAAAACCTTCTATACTTAAGGTTCCTGGATTTTGCGAACTTTTCATATCCTAATTTTAAATTAGAAATTCTTACAGAGAATAAAATTTTAAAGTTTCTGCTTGTTTAAAAGTTTAGGTTTTTTGGTTTATGGCCAAGACATCTTTCTATACTCTGAAATAAGCTCTATTCCATATATCTCTTAATATTTACTAGATCCGATATATATCTTAACATTCACCTGTCCAAGTTTTTTTTTCTTTTCTTATGCTTTCTTTCTCAGTTCCTAATTGTTTCCTCGTTACAGTAGACAAACCAGAATCGCGTACGATTATGAAGGATGAATGCTGTGATTCAAGATCTGAGATTTTCTTCCGACTTTTAACTCGCGCCGAATTTGCTCTTTCCGTCTAGTTTGATGTTAAATCTAAATTAGGAATTATCCAAAAATGAACTATTATAAATTCTTGACAGTTATAGAAATTGGATATAGAGAAATTGGTCGAGTTATCCAATTATGATGAATAATGCTATGCGACTGTGCTATTGTCGTATAATGTAGTTTGATTAACAACTTGGTTGAACTCAATATATAGAAAATAAGTATATATGTAGAGAAAAAGCTTGTAAATTATTACAAAAAATGCTTACTAAGTTCAATCTTTTGAGGTTCTGTTGTAGTTGCGTTCGGAAAACTTGTATTTTATTTGACGATGACGGCCACTTGATGAATATCTTTTTTCTTTTTGCAAGGCAATCAAGCATTTCCCCAGAATGACCTAATTGATCCTTTTGACTTTGCTGCTTTCACTTTTCATTTGTTTACTTTTTTTTCATACCAAGACTGATCATATTTTACTATTTTCCACATTTCCTGTGCGCCACAGTTCTTAATTATTGGAGTTGACCTAATCTGGCAGACCCGAGAGAACCCTTGGGTGGAGTGATAAAATATACTCCCTTGACTTCAAAAATATAACCCCCAAAATCAGAGATTGGGAGATGCCAGAGAAAATCGAGTTCAAAATTTAGTAAATTTTCTTCAGTTTTTTTATCAGTTAACTACCTTTTTGCAATATTTTTTCGCTAAAAGTTTTATAACTTTTCATTCAAATTTGACAATAAAAAACTAAATCAATATGAGTTGACTTACAAATTAGATTTACATGAAAGAGCCATTTTACAGAAATTAACTGTACATTTACAAAAAAACTGCCCTGGCATAATACTAAAGTACTGGTCAAAATCAAGTTAATCCTGATTGATTATCAAAAATATAACAAACAAAGTGCATTTTTCCACATTTTTCAAAATGTCTCCTCCACGAAATCATGAGGAAAGTAAAAAAGTTATTTGCATTTTTTGTTTTTAAAAAGCATCAAGAGTTTTGACTGACTTTTTGAAGCAAAATATTACAGAAGTAATAAAAATAAGGGTCAATTTTGAAAACCCCTGCACTCCCTCTGGAATTTGTGAGAGTTATAGGACATCACTGAGAAAAGCTATCTACAAAGTTAATGCAATTTACCATAATTTAATGAATTTTTCAACAATTAATATTTCTAAACAAACTCGGTCTTTAGTTCATTGCGAATGTGTTTAATGTAAAGCAGCACGGATTAAAGGAATATCCAAACATCCATTAGCTAAGCCATCGTTTGAAAGTCCAAAATCATCATCTGAAGCCAAAAAAAGGTGCTCTTCTTGTTTTTCGATAATTAGCAAAGGAAAACCTCACAACCTCACAACAACTAATTTTTGTGAAAATCTAGCTGAAGTTGCTTCAAAGGATCAGCTTGCAACAACGATGATTGCAAAAAAAGCTCATTTTCATCACTATCATTTGACTGAAACAACCACAAGGAAGAAGTCCTTTTTCAGTTTTATTAGGTAATAAATACAAAATGATATAGGTTAGCTGTTTTATTTTATGACTACAATGCAATTTTGTAATTTTTTATTAAATCATTCACAGGATCATCCGAAGCTTTGCAAATACCAACAAAGTCATTTTGTCAAACAGCACAAGACTGGGCACAAATTAAGCTAAATATTGGGTTGTCAAACAACAAAATGATAAAGCTGGCTTCCACTCTGAATTTTGTTGCAAGTGAAATACTTGTTGAAGTTAACTTTCCAACTAAGTTTCAAAATATCGGAAAAAAACTCTCAGATGAGTTTGTTGCATCAGCTGTTCTGTGCGACCAATAAAGAATAAAGATCTTTTCGTACCATCGTTTATTGTTTTAACATCTTAATGACCTTCTTTTGGAAAAAATATTAAATTCAATTGTGGACTTCATCACAAAGATTGGAATAGATGGTGGGGGTGGGTTTTTGAAAGTCAGTCTTGGAGTCATGGAAAAGAAACCTGAAAATAATCAAGCTGATTCATCAGGCCTCAAGTTGCCTCAAAAATCTTCCAAAGACTCTGGTTTGAAGTGCCAAATGCCAAAAATAGTAAAAATTGTGCCAGAAACTTATGGTTATGTCAAAACCATTATTAATTTAATTCAACCTCAGGAAATTTAGTTTGTTGTTTCTTGTGACATGAAAAAGGCCAATAATCTTTGTGGCCTTCTCATTCTAGAATGCATTCTTGGTGCTGCTGTGATATTAGTGCCACAGAGCTGGAAAAATCAGGATCTCCTGGGAAAATAGGCACACTAAAAAAGGACAATCAAGCCTTATTGAAGTCTGGCAGAGATGTTAAAAAAAGCCAGAGATTTTTCTAATGCTGTGCAAGCTCCAATTTTGTTCAAAAGTTTTGACAGTTTCCCAATCATTCATGCTGTCCCTCCCAAGGAACTCCACCTAATGATGGATGTGATTAACCATGTTCTCAAGGTTTTGAAAGAAAAATGGCCTGAAATTATTGAATGGTTGACTTCTATTTATATTTCACCTCAACCTTATTATAGAGGTCAGCTTGCAGGTCCTGATTGCATAAAAGTTCTCGAGTATTGATCACCTTCAATTTTATGCTGAGAAGAAAAATGTTTTTGAAGCTATTCCACTTTTCAGATTGAGCTAATGAGATACAATCTAAGAATCAAAAAATTCTGAATGCTTTTTCTCACAATTAGCATCTCAGCAATACTAAAAATTCATTCAGTTTTTCATCATATTGAACATTTTATAACCAGAAAAAACTGTTCCCTTAGAGTCTAAAGTGAAAAAAGCAATGAAGCTCTTTACCACATTTTCACAGGCCAGTGGCAGAGATTTAAGAGAGACAAAAGTCATCCAGAAAATGGAGAAAAACTGAAAAATTGTCTTGTTGAGTTTATTTCAAAGCAATTATTGTGATAAAAGTAGCATGTTCAGTTTGATTTTTAAAATCAAGAATTATTGTGGTTCATTATTTATCTTTTTTAAAAAATATTTACTAGTTCATTAATGTAGCTGACTTCAGTGAGTATAACAAGCATTAATGATGCAGCGTTTAATTTGTTATTAAATATTTTAGAATGTTGATTAAAGAATAATAAAATTTTCGAAAGGTGCATATTAACCTCAATTTTTTTACTTCCTCACTTGTTATAAGAAAAATTCATCCTGTTAAAATGCTGAAAATAGCTGTCAACTATAACCAAAAGTTGCAAATATTTTACCAAGTTTTGAACTCAATTTTCTCTGGCATTCCCCAATGCCTGATTTTGGGAGTTACATTTTTGAAGTCAGGCGGGTATACTCTATCACTCCACCAAAGGGTTTTCTCGGGTCTGCCAGATTAGTTCAACTCCAATAATTAGGAACAGTGGCGTGCTGATACTGCTTTTGTTTTTCAAGTGTTTAATATACTTTCTTATTTAACTTAAGGAGTTGAAGTAACTTTTCCTTGTTCCCAACAAATTCGTTCGACATCTTGGAAATAAACAGTTTTTTTTTTATGTAATGTATTCAGTTAATCGAATAGAAAAATAAAAGTTTTTGTTTATTTGGAAATAAACTTTTTAATCAAAAGGTTCAGTGTCGATAAAGCGAAGAACGTAAAAAAATAACTTGACTCAAATTAATTGCAGTTCCATTGCTTAATGAAAAGTAAGTATTTTTAATTGTTTTAATAATTGTTTTTAAAAATTATTGCTTTTTATAACTAAAAAAATACATTTTAACTTCAATAATAATTTGAATTAGCACATTTTTAATAAAAAGTTAATAATTGAATATTAGTTTAAAATAATAATAAACAACTTAATTTGTTTTAACGTTTTAATAGGAAAGATAAAAACCAGTTTGTGTAATAAAAAAAAAACAATTCAGAAAAAATTTGCTTTTAATGTCCAAACGACGTTGCAGAAGATAAAAAAAAACAATTTGAACAACGATCGCTCGCTTTCTCTTTTCTTTCAGTGACAAAAGTCAGAAAAAAAAATATATATATATATATGATATTTTTACATTCGAAAAAATTCATTGCTTTTTGTTAACATATAGATCAAGTTTTAGAAATAATTCTTGGTAAAGATAGTCAAACTGCAAACGTACTCGCTGACTTGAACACTTCCCCTCCCCTTGAACGCATTTGTACGTTTCTTATTAACCCCCCTCTCCCCATACCTTCCCGCGTACATTATGGAAGCCCCTTTTAACAAAATGAAAAAGAAGATCATTAAAACTTATGCAGCATCTAAATTTTATAAAATATCGAAGACAACCCTTGTTCAGTGAACTAAACAAAAAAAGTGGAACTAAACAAAAAAAGAAAAAGCAGCTAAAAAGTGTAAAACTAGAAAAATAGAATGGATTTTTTAATTTTATTTTATGTGTTGAATTAAAAAATTTCTATCAGAAAAATAATTTCTTTAGTGTATCAGTCATTTTTATATTCAATAAATATCACTGTCGTTCAAACTCTGTTAATAAGCGACAGGTTATTGTGCGCAAGCGCAGTTGGTTTATGAAAATTTTAGAACTTTCAAAATGGCTACGGACCTTTGTTACAGAATGAATTTTTACTTAGCGACCAATTTTTCATTACTTATCGCGTTTTTTAAAATCATATACATTGATAACCAGCTTTAAGGCTGTTAGTAGTGTCTCGGTAAATTAATTTTATTAACAAGTAAAATGAAAGGGGAATATTATTTTATGATTGAAGAGGATCTACCTAAAAAAAACTTTTTCTTTGATTTGTTTACAAATTTGGAAGTGTTTTTACATTTTTTTTTGAGCGGTAAAACTTTTTCTACTTTTACTTATATGAATCTTTTAACTTTTTATTACTTATAAAAAATCTTAGCACTCAATTTTTTTTCTTGTTCAAAATTCACATCAAACAATTGTCCTAAAATGATAACATTTTATTTATATCGTTTGTGAAATAGAAATTATCCTTATGTAAAAAGTTTGACTAAATATTTCTAATAATTTAAAAGAGAATCTTTTACTTTATGTGCAGTTTTTTATTGATACATTAGCTTAATTTACTTATAAACACTACATTATGCATGAGGTTAAGTTTTATGGTTATTCATAAGAACTATTCAAAAAGTTTTATTATTTTTAAATGAAAATCCATCACAAAAGTTTGAATCTTAGGGGCCCCTTTTTACAGGGTCTGTGGATATTTGGTTGGGAAAAAAAAGTATTCTATTGGAATAAACCAAAAAAAAACATTGAAATATGGGTAAAACTGCAGTTTAGCGGCGTAAAATAATTTAATATTTTTGCTTTTAGCTCTCTCACTTGCAGAGGCTAAAAAATCTTAAAATAATTATAAAAACCAAAGTAGATAAATTTCAAAGTAGTTATTTTTTTAAATACGTTTTTGTTTAATATTTTTGTTTTTTGTTTTTATAGTAGATATTTAACTATTTTATCATTTATATTGTTAATATTTACTTATTACATTATTAATTATGTAAAGAAATTTAAATTTGTTTACTTTATGATTGTACAATTTTAGATTGTTTAAGACAAATTTCTTTTTACAATTATGGAAGATATCAAAAACTTTTTACAATTATGGAAGATATAAGAAAATATTGGAAACTCTTTAAATGTTTGACGCCAGCAATACACGTGGTTCAGCCAGGATTTCATCTTTAGCAGCAAGAGTTGGGCGCTACTCGACTTTCTCCCTCCCTACCCCCCACCCCTCCACACTGTCAACCACACTCTAAACTTTGTAGAACCTCAGACTGACGTGACAACAAATCATGTAGAAGCTATGTGGTGTCGAGCGAAAGCAAAATTCAAATCAATGATGGGACCAACTAACTGTGAAATGATTGCTGACTATTTGTCTGAATTTATGTGGAAGCAGAGATTCCCTGAACATTGGTTTTTGCATTTTTGGATCAGGTTGTGACAGCATATCCTGTTTGACTTCCTCGAAAGCTTACTGTGTAAATTAAACGTTATTAACATTAAAATTCATGCCGAGGACTGCGTAAATCAAAAAAACGGCTATTTTCATAGCCACTTACATTCACTAAAAACATTTTTGCAAAGAACATAAGGAATTCTACTTTTATTATTCGAAGACAGTTTGTCTTTTCAATTACTCTTTCTTTAATATTAAAGATTTAATATTACCAGAGAATGTCGTAAAGTCTCTTATAAATTTAAAATTCACAAAAAGGAATCATGTTTCGCAAGAGTAACACGCTTTATAGCCAGTTTTTCTATCCGATTACACATAAGAAACGAAGCAAATGAGCTTGTACTAGAAAGTTACTTTTTTTAAGAGTACTTTTTTGCAATTCTAATACTAAAAAGTAGTAAAAGTTGCTTAATTACCGAAAGTGAGAAAAAGTAAATTAACTGCAGTATTAACGTAAATTTACTTAGAATAGCGCAACTTTAAACTTTTTGATATAATCTTTATCTTATTTGAATCATTTTCTTATGCAACTGAGATATGCTTATTATGATTTCAGTTTTAGAAAGAGTTTAAAATGTTGATTTATATGGAAACATATATAAATAATCAGTCAACTAAATAAAAAAATACGTTGCTACGGACCGTAGCCATTATTAAAATTTGAATTTTAAGTTACAACTGCGCTTGCGTATGAATACTTGTCGGTTCTGAACGACCGTGATATACAATACTAAACATTAGGACTTTTTTTTTAGGACTTTCTTTAGGACTTTCTTCAATACCTCACAAACTATAATACTATGTCTTTGTCATCACCTCGAACTACATGGCAGTTTAAATTAAGACTTTTTTGAATGAATTCACTCCTAAAATAGGGTAAAAATGAAAAATTGTTGATAATTCTACAATATTATCCAAAGAAAAGAATTTTAATTCATTATTTATAAGTATAAATTTGCTCTTATAAAATATGATATTGAAATCTAGGACTACACACCACGGTAGTATTTGGCATCCATAACTCCCTCAATTTGAAATAATTGTTCTACACGATCACGTGAAAAGCATCTCCTCCTCTATAGGTTGGTATGGTGTTCCGGGAGTCTTCTCTTGTTTTTTGGATCTCTAACATAATATATACGATAAAAACAAATTATATCTACTTTCACCAATCCAAAAAACTTTTTTTCCAAGCTTGTTTTGTCTAGTGCAAGCTGATTAACAAAGATCTTCACTATTCTTCTTGTGTTTTCACATTTTCAAATGTAATTTTCAAAACTTTCAACAAAAAAAGCTGAAAGATAACTATGTAAACAAAAGATTTTAAAATAATTATTACGTTTAATTGAGAGTAACGATTCTGTTGAAGTCATTTATTCAAAAAATCCTTCCGAACTGATTGCAATAATTTATTAAAACAAAAGTACTTTTACCGATTAAAACTTTTTTTTCACATGCAAGTAATGGTTTGAATAGGAATTTAAAACGCAAATTTTAAACGCAACAATTTTAAGTTATAAATATTTATGTTAAAAGTTTACTTATGTTTAAATTTACTTAAACTTGCAATTTATCATTCATACACATGGCCCCCGAGAGGGGGGAAGGACGGAGAAGATTACCGGGGCCCCGTTTGTGTAAAAATAAGTTTTTAAAATAATTTTTAAAAGATTTAAATAGTTTTGACTTTTAAAAGATTTTTAATTTTCAATGACCAGAGCACACTTCTATTTGTCTTGGGTATATAATTGATCATAATGAGGGCCCCTTAAGAAAATTTCCTCAGGGCCCGATATTTCTCTCGGCCGCTATGTTCATACATTAAACTTAGAAAATATCATTAAATTGCGTCTAAATTAAAAATAAAAACTTTGTGTTTTAATAAGTTTAAACTTTCTTTAAAACAGGGCAACTTTTTAATAAAAGGTTTTTAAAGAAGTTCTTTAAAAACCTTTATTAAAAAATAGCCCTGTTTTTTGTTTGGCAAAACATTTTATTTTTTCTTTAATTGACAACTACTTTTGCTTGCCTTCAGGTTTTTACACTGTGCGCTGGTATGGCCTGTTACTTTAGCAATCCATGATTTAAACACAAGTGGCAACTTACTACTCTTTGACGGTGTGGTATATGTTTTAAAGGCAGTTGACTGTGTAGAGTTTCCTTCAAGGCAGCAGCATTTCTCGCAGCCCGCCCGGCTGAAGGTCATGTCTTTACACCCGCAATATTCTATGCAACTAAAAGTCATTAGATCATCTTCACTGAGGAACTCAGTACCATCAGCAGAACAAGCAATACTTGATTCCGTTTGGGCTAATCGCACACAAGAGGATACACCGATAATTAATAGAAGTGCCATTACCTAAAAGTTATATAATATATATGTTAAGAAATAAATTTATTTGCAGAGTGTTATAAACAGGGCAAGCCAGACTGATATACCCAATGACCTTTGATATATAACTAAATGTCTAACTCCTGTTTTTTTATAAACTAAAAGTGAAGCAGATTTTTATGTTCTGTTTTATTTGCCCATTATTATATCGAGCAGAAACAATCAATTATATATAAATTAGAGAGTAAATTCCCAGCATCCTCTCTTTTACCTTGCCGAAGCTTTCAATTAAATTAGCTGTTTTCTTTTTTTTAGTTTAACCATAAAATAGTTAATTCTTGTAACGCATATAGATTTTCTAATGGATATGTAAAAAGCGGTACGAAATCCTTCCATAATATTCCTTATAAGAGTTCTGAATTTTGCATAAGATAGATTGTAGATTTGAACTGATGAATTGTTAATAGCGACCATTTTTTAAATGTCAGATTACAACTACTGCATCCAGATAAAAATGATCATCATAAGCCCATTTTAAAATTGAATGTTGTGCATAAATTTTTGTATTTTCAACAAAGAAAATAATCTCACACATAATTATCAGCCAGAAAGCACTACTGATAGTATTGACCAAACCAATCAATCTCTAACAAACATATAAGATCTGTATCAACAGCAAAAAAAAAATTCAAAAACAAATTCAAAGGTTTACAGAAAATGTTAGCAAGAAAAAAAAGAAAATCAGTTTTCTACAAGTCACGGTTTCCCTTTTAAAATCTAAAAATCATTTGACTACTGATGCTTCAACTGTTTTAAGCGAAAAACTTTCTGGACTCTCTTATGAAATAATTACAAACATATTTTCCAATCGAAATGTTAAACCAAATGGTCGTCATCTTTAAAACAGACTCTGCTGAGAAATTCCATAGTTGAATGGAACCATTTAAACTGCTTAATGTTTGAAATCTCATTCTTTCTTAAATGTGAAAGATCGTGGTGGTTTGTTTTTGCCATTAAGGGACGTTTTTTCTGGTGTTGAGTCATTTGATAAAATATTTAACGTCTTTGTTAATGGTAAAGATTTTTAAAGTCCAAAAGTCACCAATGACCGAAATATAAAGCAGAAGATGATCAATTGTGTTAACAAATTTATTGTTAAAAAAAGTATTTTAAGGATTCTAGCCAGCTTGTTAGAAAGATGTGAATTAAGTGTCTGCGTATCGTTATTATTTAGAAACGATAACGATATGAAACGATATCAAACGATATGAGTTTGTCTATGAAACGATGACTTATCGTTTGAAACGATAATATCGGCTTTTTTTTATCGGTTTATCGTAATACATAAAAATAACGAGAATACCGATATTTATCGGTATAATAACGATATTTTTTACAATATTCCTATTTTTTTTTTTTTGTAATGCCAAATTTTAGTTTAAATATGTTATAAATTTTCAAGTCGAGTCAAGACGTCGTTTTGCCTATCTTTACCGGTTTTACAAGTTAATCCTTCCCATTTGTATATATTATCTAGATGTCTAACTTCACAAAAGTTCCGTAAGAAAAAGTGAAGCAAGTTTTCAAAGTTTTTTATGCCGGTCGCCATTTTACTTAAACTGAAAATACTTCATTTTTTTTTTGCTTTGATTTATCATTGTGTCATTTCAGCCTGGCAAAACAAACGTGTTAATGTATATAAGGTAATAATTTGTGTCGGTGTTAATGTATGTAGGTGTTAACGCATGCAATGTCTTAATGTATTTAATGTGTCGAAATGGCGCAGTTGTAAAAATGTATAAAAAGGGATTGTATTTTGTAAATTGTATGATTCGCAGTCAGATGGGAAAAATAATATCAAGTTCAAAAAGAAAATAGTGACTTTTTAGTGTCTCAGGGAAGTCTAAATAATTCCCCACAAAAAAACATTGAAATTTAATCAATTTTGAAGGTAAGATATAAATTTTGTTTTATTTTATTTGTTACAATATAGTAGTATATAGAAATGTCTTTTTTTACTTTGTTTTTAAGTGAAATATGGTTAAACTTAGATAACAAAAACTGTCATTGCTAAAGGTTGTTCATAGTAGTAAAAGAAGAGATAAATTTTTGAAATATTATTTTATTAACTTGATGTTGTTGTAAAATTTGAAATATCAGTTATTTAAAATGTCCGATAGAAATTTTATAGTAAAAAACTTTGTCATTTTTTGGGAAAAGGCTAGTCTTCGAGAGGGAGTCAAAGTGACTTGTTGGACAGAATTATTGTCCAGATTGCAGCTCAAAGTGCAGCTGGTGAAAGAATCGTCTAAGCAAAGTGCAAGCTCTGTCCGGCTGTTGTCAAGGTTGCAGATCATAACAATTTTGGGATGAGGTCCCATCTTTTTAGAAAGCATCCAGTTGAATTTGCCCAGATTGAACAAGACAAGTCAGAGAAGAAGAGGAAGGCTGATGTTGCTTTAAAAAAAGTTTTAAATTGAGTATTTCTATATTTAGAATGTTCAAAGCTTAAATACTACAATGTATTGCAGGCTTTACCCGCTTTACAACGTGTACATTGTAATGTAAAAATTTTACAACTTTTTTTAAATTTTACGGATATACGACGAAGATGAGTCCTATGAAAAGGATCATGGAGACAAGGTTCCTCTGGTCATGGACAGAAGAGTAAAGTCAAGAAAACTGGGCAGTCCATCAAATGGCAATCAGAACTAAAAGATTGATGCTTGGTTAAAATACAAACCACAAGATAGAGATTAACTTCGAGGTGATTTGGAAATTGCAAAGTTTTTAGCCAGATGCAACTTACCATTTAGCCTTGTTCGGCATAAAGGCTTCTAGGATCTGATTGCTATTTTCAACCCATGCTGATCAAGTCTGCCACAAAATATTCACGTTATAAGTAAGATATATAATATATTGTACTTTTGGTTAAATAAATAATTTTGGGATGGTTTCATTGGGTTTAAGATGGAAACAAATTTAAAGAATTTGTATGAGTTTTAAATCAAACTTAAAATTCCAAACCCCTTGATCTTAATTGCAATGAAAATAATGCCGTAAGTCCTATGACGCCATTATTACATAATTGTTGTTTCTTAGTAAGTTAGTACCTCCCTTTTTAATTTTAAAGTTGTTAGTTTCTAGACCTGTCCGCGCAAATTCATTTTGTTAGTTTTTTTAAATAACTATAAATTAGTATAAACAACAGTTTTTTTATTTGTTTTTTCTTCTTTTAGGTTGCCATTAGTTTACAAAAACGTGAAAGCAGCAGTGGATCAAGTTCTGGAGAAAGATTTGCCAAAAAGTCCTGGATTCGCCATTTCTTCTGACATGTGGCAAAGTCGGAATAATGACGCCTATCAAGCCATCACCCTCCACTTCATCAATGAAGACTTCAACCGGATGTTTGATATTGGTGTGTCACCCGTTTCTGGACGCCATACTGCAGAAGCTATTGCAAACAGACTGGATCAGTAAGTAAATTTTTATAGAAGTTTTTTTAACTTAGTATAGTAGTACTTATACTAATACTTTAACTTACTATTACTAAGTAAGCTAATTACGTAGTACTTGTTGATTTGTTGTTGTACAAATTTTTATACAATTTAAAATATTAGTGATATTACCCGTTACATGTAACATTTTTTATACCTTTAGTTATAATATAACATTATAACTAAAGGTATTCAATTGTTATATGTAAATTTTAATTTGCATAATATTTATATTTATCAATTTTTTTTTTATTTTTAGAAATGTCTCAGAGATTCCCAGAAAGGCCGGACACAGCTGTGTTGTTTGTGTTGATGACTCAGCTTCCAACCTGAAGGCAGCCATCCCTAAATGCAAGTTGTTGACGAGTCTCTACTCTGTGCTGATCACCTTTTGAACTTGGTCGTGGAAGGTGCAATTAAAGAAGCCAAGTCAGTTGAACGTTTGGATCTGGAGTCAGCCATTAAAAAAGCCACAGAACTGTCATCTCTATGCCACAAGTCCTCTTTTTTAGAACAGCGAATCAAGAAGGAGATTCAAAACATGTTGGATGGCAACGACACAGTTGACAAGGAGGAACTTAAGTATGTGAAAATTATCTCACCAGTCAAAACCCGCTGGAACTCCACATTAATGATGATTGACAGTATTGTAAGGATGAGAAGACCTTCGAGCTCAATCAGGGATAATCCAGGTTCTGACCCTAACAAATTTGCACCCGCTGTTCCCAGTGACGATGAGTTTGAGCTCTTTGACAAAATTTTGCCAACTTTAAGGAAAATCTCGGACATTTCGGAAAGCTTCTCTGCTGACAAGAAAGTCTCCATTCACAGAGTTATCTCTCATCAGTATGAATAGAAATACCGACTTCTGCAAGCTATTCGTGGTGGTCTGTCTCTTACTGCTAAGATGTTTTACCGAAAACTAGTTAAAGCCATTGATTTCCGGTTTCCAGAATCTGGGGCAACCAACTTGCACTATTCAGTCGCCAACTTACTGAATTCTCTGTACAAGGGCCATGCTTTGAAAAAGATTGGTGGATTTGATGAGGCCTATGACGCTCTTATTACAAAATCTCAGAACCATCAAAAATGGATCCAGGCAACACAAGAGATGGAAGCCAGGCAGCTTGAAGAGGCAACATCTCAAGGTTCCCAACCTAATGACGACCCTTTCTTTGATTTGGCTAGTGACATCCTAGTTAGAGATACCTCCGCCCCAGCTGATCAGTCTTCCATTACTATTGAATGGGAAATGTACCTCAAGGTACCTGCAGTCACTGGATTGGATGTCTTGGACTTCTGGAGGATCAACAAACACAAGTTTCCATTGTTGGCAGAATCTGCAAGAAAATGGCTTTGTGTGCCTGCATCTCGTGCTTTGTCAGAGAGAGCTTTTAGTGCTGGAGGTGCTATTGGTTCCTACAAACAAACCAAGTTGCAACCAGAACAAGTAGAGAAACTCGTGTACATCCAGCAAAACTATGGCAAAGTTAAGATCAAGAAATGGTTGCTCACTTCTGCTGAAGAACAAGCGGATGAAGCTGCTGCCGTTGAAGGACCTGCTTCTCCGTCTCCTGCGGCCTCTCTTGCCAGTACTCCAAATGTGGCTGATCTGGCAGTTGAAGACAATGATTAGTTTGGAACTTTAGACAGAAGCAAAAATTCAGAAGTTTATTATGAATTTATATTTCCTTAAGTTAAATAAATTATGAAATAGAACAATATATATATTCATATCGGTATTTATCGGTTACTATCATTTGAAAAAGTGAAGCAACAATGTTCTCCAAATTGACCGCCAGGTTGAAACTCTCCCCACTCCTGATTTTTTTACATTCAATCAATCATTTGCATTAGTAAACACAATATATGTTGCCAGAAAAATCTGAACTAAGAGCTAAATATGTATATTTTCAAAATTAAAACGCATAATTTTTGGCTTTTTTTCTTCCTAAGTTTTAATAGTCAGCCATTATGGTAATCAAAATAACCATTTATATTTATTTATTTCATTTACAAAAAAACCATAATATAAATACATTTGTATCACAAATGATGTTAACGTTAATCAAAAAAGTAAAACGACATCTTGACTCGACTTGAAGATTTATATTATATTTGAACTAAAATTTGGCATTTAAAAAAAAAAATCGGAATATTGCAAAAAATATCGTTATTTTACCGATAAATATCGGTATTCTCGTTATTTTTAAGTATTACGATAAACCTATAAAAAAAGCCGATATTATCGTTTAAAACGATAAGTTATCGTTTAGTTATCGTTTCAAACGATAAGTTATCGTTTTATAGACAAACTCATATTGTTTGATATCGTTATCATTTCATATCGTTATCGTTTCAAAATATCGGTTCATACTGATATATCGATAACGGTACGCAGACCCTTAATGTGAATATTTCTTCAGAATTCGAATGTTCAGGTATCGCCAAAATTACACCACTAAAGTGTGAAGAAAGCCATCAATTGGTTTAAGGCAACGAATGAATAAGTTAATATTACTCAAGGGTTTATTTAAAATTTTTTTACAGCAAAGAACAAAATATATCACGATGTTTTTGTTTGAAGTCCTAAATGCAAATATGTTTTTTAACTTTGTGGCTAAAAAAGTAGCCTTTTGATTTAGTTAGTCAGATAGTACAATTCTCTTTGACCAACAAACTTTTATTGGCTCTACGTTCACCAAATTTACTATCTCTGAACTAATCATTATTAGTTTTATGAATTAAAACTTTAAATTGCTAAACTTCTATCATTTGACCATGATCGCTAAAAAGCATTTGCCCGATTTAATAATGGCTTCTAATCCATGCCATATTAAATTATCTACACTAAAAACGGCCAACTCCAATATCTTGGTAATATCTTTATATGATTGCACAGTGTGAAACTTCAGTATATTGTAGTGGCCAAAAATTGAAAACCGCTTACCAATGCTAAGTAAAACGTTAATGGCATTTTTTTAGTTATACTTTGAAAATTTTGCCTCAATTAAATTTTTGTCCTTGTAGTTTAAATAGTTCGTGTGAAATTTGGACAAATTTTGAGAAAATCGAAAAAACTCCAAATTTACTTAAAAGGAATAAATTTTAATATAACATTTTGAAATCGCATTTTACGTGATTAAAATAACATAACTTTTTGATTACTTCACCTATTCAGAATTTTCACCTCATTTTTGATCATCTTCAAATTTTTCATCAATTTCGTTGTGTTTGTTAAAGGTTGCCCGTTCAATATTTTCATGTTTGATTTCATATGCATTTGCTGTGCCTGAACCGTCGAAGATTAAAATGTCTTTTAAAACATAAAGAGTTCAATGACAATCTTAAGTTTTTGTTTTAACCAATTTTTTAGTTGATAGAGTTAATGAGAGCGCCATTTGATATTATAGTCTATATTTGATACAAAAATGCCTATAAATTTGCTTTCCTACATATTTTTCGAAAGTGGAGTTCACGATAATTTCGAATAATTTCACGATAATTTCGAATAATTTCACGATAATTTCGAATAATTTCACGATAATTTCGAATAATTTCACGATAATTTCGAATAATTTCACGATAATTTCGAATAATTTCACGATAATTTCGATAATTTCACGATACTTCCTGCATAATTTATTTTTCTGCAAAGCAGCTTCTTCAACCGTTACTTCTAGTGGAACAGGCAAATGCAATATAATTTCAACAGCATGTGCTAATACTTTATGCGCATAAGATGGAATCATAAACCAAGAACCATACAAATCATAGTTTTTAAGTCTCTATGCAATACGAATTCAATTTCTCTGAATTGATTTTCTGCTGGCATCGCAATCAACAATTTTTTGAATAGAACAATCAGGTCTTCTGGTATATCTAAAACCTCATTCAATTTCTTAGGAAGGTTTTCTCAAAAACATACATCATATGATAATTTTGAACCTTATATTAGAAATATACAATTTATCGATTAAAATTTTGCAGCGCAGCTCTTTATATTTGAATGGCTATCTTAAATATTAAATGTCTTGAAAAAGTGAAAAAAAATGAGAAACTGAATTTTTGGCAGGAGTTAGTAAACAAGTCATAGATTCGATTGTGATGTATATCTCAATTACACGTCATAAATTCGATTGTGATGTATATCTCAATTACACGTCATAAATTCGATTGTGAGGTATATCTCAAACTATTTTAACCAACGTTTTAAATGTAAATTAAAGCTAAAATTTAACATATTTTTTCTTTGATTTTGATGTAACGATATAATTTCAAAGATAAGCCGAAGATAACGTTTTTTTTTTAAAAAGTGATTATTAAAAATTATATTTAAGTTTGGTTCTAATAATTTATAGATGTCTGGGGAAAGTTTTATCTCTTAACGTGCAAATTTCTTTCTAAAAAGTGTCCTTAAAAATATTATTTACAATATTTTGTTTTCAAAATTTTTTACTTCATCACTAAATATCTCCAAAACGATGTTACTAAGAACATTCATATTTTAGATTTTTTTTTTATCCAATGTGTTGCTCTTTGTGTCTACGAAGAGATAAGTCATAAACTTAAACAACATTTGATGTGATTTACGATTTTAGTTAGTTCAACAAGCATGTTAATAATTGTTCTTTTTAATAAACTTACAAGTTTTTCATAATTGTCAAGATAATTATTTTTATAGTTTGCTATTAGTTATGGCAAATAAAAAAAAAAAAAACAGAAAAAGCAAGAGAAAATTTCGAGGGAACTTTCACACTAACAAAGTTGCATCAGAATTTTGTTCAGTTGGTGACACCAGTGGTGTAAAGAAAATTCAAGTCATGAACAAAAATAAACAAAAATATTATGATTTAAATGACTTTTACTTTATAATTCATTTTAAACAGCTAAAAATAATTTTTGAAAAGTAGTCTTGGTGTCAAATTTGGAAATATCACATAATATGTTGCTGCGTAAAGGATTTTTTTTGTCTTTAAAAGTTAAATGTATTCATTGGGATAACATTGATAATTTTTTTACATCTCCTGTAGTAAACAATGAAGAGCGTGGAAATAAACCTCATGAAGTCAACATTCGCAGTCTTATGGGATTTCGTGAAATAGGATGTGGCAAAGAATCAATGATATGCTTTTCAAATATTACGAACATGCCACCCCACTATGACTTATCGAACTAATAACAGAGGTAATGGCGAGTTACATATCGCATATCAGAAAGCTGCAATTTATAGTATGACAAATTCTGCTCTGGAAGTAAGACAAAGTTTTTTAAAACTAAATAATGATTCATCAAGTCTTGTTGATTGCTCTGTTTCTGTTGATGGTACTTGGCAGAAAAGGGGATTTTCTTCCCTTAATGGTGTTGTTGCTGTGGTAGCGCACAAATACAAAAAAGTTATTGACACTTATGTGATGTCCAAGTTTTGCAAAAGTTGTGAAATATGGGATAAAAAAAGAAATCTTTAAAATTTGATGAGTGGAAGTTGAAACATATTTGTCAAATAAACCATTCTGGATTAGCAGGGTCAATGGAAGCAGCAGGAGCCATTGAAATATTTTGTTCCTCTGTGCAAAAATAAATGCTTCGCTATGCTAAGTATCTAGGTGACGGAGATAATTGTTCTTTTTCAAAAGTAGCTGAGTTAAAACCATAGGAGATTAATTGATTCCAGAAAAACTATAATCCATAGGTCATTATCAAAAAAGAATAGGTAATAGATGTCAGCAATTGAAAGCGAGATATTATCAGATGTTAAAAAAGTATGTGGAAAGGAAAAATTAACGGATTAAGCCATTAATACACTTCAAAATTATGTAGGCATGGCAATTAGGAAAAATACATCAAATTTAATTAAGATGCGTAACTCTGTCATTGCAACATTGCATCACTGCACTGCTTTTGCTTCAGACAAAACAAATCACTTATTTTGTACTAAAGGCAAAAGTAGTCGGTGCAAATGACAGTCTGATAAAGTAACTAAACATATAATAGTACAGTAAATTTGCCAGAATTTATAATGAGCAAATTAAAACCAATTTTTCAAGACTTGTCTAAAGTGGAGTATCTTAAAAAGTGTTTGCATGGCTTGACTCAAAAGTGTAACGAGTCATTCAATCAATTAATATGGAATCGTTGCCCTAAAAAATATCTTTGCATCAAATAAAATTTTTGAAACTGCAGTAAACTCTGCTGTTATTGCACACAATGAAGGAATATTAAGATTTGCTGAAGTTTTTAAATTGCTAGACATTTTACCAGGATACTATTTCGATCTTAGTGCACAGCGATTTGACAAAAAACGTCTTAAAAATATTGAGTTAAAGTCAAGTGAAAGAGCTAAAAAAAGAAGAAAGATATTAAGATTACTCAAAAAAGGTTATTTTGACAAAGAGCAAGAGGTTGAGGGTGGTCAATCGTATTGTGCTGACCACATTTTGATGTTTTTAATGATTGATTTTTTTTTAGTTTATTACTTTTTTATTTTAAAAGTTGTTTTTCTCAGTTTTCTACTTTTTGAATATTTCTAAAACTAGAACACGAATATCTTAGAAACTGTTAACTCTTTTTGTTTGAAATTTTGACAGTTTATTTATTGATATTATTGAAAGGGCTGGTAGTAGAATGAATAAAAAGTATTATTTGTTTTGGTCAGAATCCCCTATTTTACATACTCTATGGACCATTTTTTAAATCCGTTGCAGCTCTATAACTGCCATTTTAGTTTGGCTAAATATTTTTTAAAAATTATTCTAGGAGCCCTCGACCAATCATTTAGCTATATGCTTAAAAAATTTGAGGCTTAAATCTCAAATAATACTCAAGTTATTTATGTTCTTGTAACTGGACGTTTTTTTATGCTGACTCAGCTATGCTGAGTCAGCATAAAAAAAGCAAAAAACGTCCTTTTGACAACAATTTTTTATTTTGATGATGTTTTTTATATTTAGTTGTTTAACTACTATCTAACAAAGTTTCTAATTTTAAGAAAAATATCAAGTTTTAAAAAATAAAAAATCTAGGGTAGTGCCACCTCAATTCACAGATTTTCCACTGGGGCTGGTGCTCCTGAGCAGTGGAAAGTGGAGCAGTGAAAAATCTGTGAAAAACATATTTTTAATCCTGATATATTAACTTCAGCAATATTGAGTCACAACTAACACATTAAAAAAAAAAAAAAAAAAAAATTGTCTTTTTCTTGTCTCATTTTTATCAATTCTTCTAACAGGCTTTTTTTTTTGGTAATTTTGGTAAATTAATTGTTTTTTTTTGGTAATTGATTAAACGTGACTTAAATTAAGCATAACAAAATACAAAACAATCAATTATACAATATGTAAATTAATGCATTACATCAGCGTTTTTTTTAGTACTTAGCAATAATTCAAATAAACATAATTGTTTATAACACGTAGATATATGAAGAAGTTAACAATAACAGTATAATATTTTCAGAACTACCTACCTGAAATTTTGACTTTTTAAAACTTATCTTTCTTTTTAACTGGTTTTAAACGTTTATGTTTCGGCTGTTATGTTAAACTTTGTTACTATGTTAAACCGAAGAGAACGCTTTATTCATAAAAAAAATTGCCGAAATTAGTTACGGTTCTTGATCAATCAACTCATCTGTTATAATAGTCGGATTAACTTACATCAAAAGCGTCATTTTACTGAGGCATTAACTGATGGTTCCATATCGCTTTCATTTTGATATGAAAACGGAAAAAAAAAAAATCATCGGAACGACGAGAGTGCCGGAATATACCGAGATTTAAACTAACTACAATACCGGTTAAAATTTTTGATCGGAACAAATTTACGTTAAATTTTTTTTTTGTAACTTGGACATGCCGATCCTATAATTATGCTTAGTTGTGGTGTCTGGGTATTTTTCTAAGCCAAATTACCATGTAAAGATGAGTTGCGCGATTTAACTCATCAATTAACAAAGATTCAAAACGAATTTCTCGAGTTGATGGTTGATTTATCAAACAAATACGAGTTTCTGGAATCAAAAGAAAGTTTAAAAAAACTCAATCAAGAAATTGAAAGAATAAATGGCGAGTTCACGGAAGCGATGGAACATGTAAATAGATAGATATTGTGCAATGGAAGTGAAAGATCTAATTTTGACCAAAGGATGGATCATAAACCCACGCTGACAACGGAAAACCAACAACGTGATCAATGGTCTAATATTTGAAAATTAAAGGACGAAGAAAAAGACAATAGCGAATTTGAATCAATCAAATCGACACATAGCCTGCGTACAACAAAAAATTTAACAAATGATTTTGATGAAAACTGCAGGTATTTGACAGGATTTATGGAAACAACTAAAACGCGTTTCTATACCAATATTTAGTGGCGATAAAAAGAGCTATGAAAATTGGATTGCTTTACTCAACCCACGCATCGATTAAGCTCCAGCGACGGCTGAATATAAATTATTTCAGTTACGTCAATATTTATGTGGCGACGCATTAAAAGCAATTGAAGGACTTGGACATTAATCGTTTGCCTATGAAGCTGCAAAAGAAAGACTTGAAAGAAAATATGGCGGAACGAGGAGGAAGGTCCTCTTGTAATTGGATGAATTGAAAAACTTCAAACCTTTGCGGGAAAACCAACCAAGAGATGTGGAAAAATTTGCCAACTTGTTGGATGTGGCAGTAACAAACTTAACCTCTTATAGCCCCGAGTTGCCTCTTATAGCCCCAAAATTGCGCATATCCGCTTAAAAAGTCAAACCACAAAGTTTTGTTTAAAAACGCCTTTTGTTGACTTCAAACAACATTGCGAAGTAACGGAAAGTCTATTATATAAAATTAATCTAATTATAAAATAATAAAACGACATTATTATAGGTATTATTTTTTATTTACTTAGATACTTATAAATTTTATTTTCAAAAACTAAAATCAGTTTTTCCTAGACCAATTTTGAATCCTGCAGTATCCGAGGAAAGTGGTTTATCTTTAGAAAGTGATGAATCAGTTGTACTAAATAATAATAAATTAGATTGTGAACTAACTGATTCGGAACTAGAAATAGAGTTAGACGCTGATTTGGAACAAGAAACAGAGTTGGATGATTCATTTTTGGAAAATAATGACCAACTTTTTCCTAAAGCAGACATTGCTCCAATCCAAAAAACAAGTCTAAACCATTGGAATGGAAAATAAAAGAGCCGTGTAATATTTCTGTCAAAAAACCTCCTTTCACTGGGATTCCACCTCTTAGAGTATTGCCTGTGCAGCAGCCAATAGAATATTTTCGAGATATAAGCTACGATCTCATCAGACGCAACGTAGAGGAAAGTATACACAGTCCAAATTGACACCAGTAAACTTCTTAATCTTTCATCAGAAGAGTTGGTATACTTTTTGTAATGTCAATAGTAAAAATGCCTGGTACACGCGAATATTCTTCGATATGAGCGTAAAGCAAATGTTATGAACATTCGACAATTCGAGCGTATCAACAGGTTTTTACATTGCGATAATAATTTGAATATGTCAGAAAACTGTCCAGAAAAACTTTTTAAAATTCGTCCTTTATTAGATGCTTTAAAAGAACGCTTTTAATTATTTGTTCCAACTGAAATGTTATGCATTGACGAACAAGTTGTACCTTTAAAGGGAGATCTAGATTAAAGCAATAAAATCCTAAAAAGCCTAAAAATTAAGGCTACAAGCTTTACATCCTGATAAATCCAGGAGGCCTAATTTACGCCTTTGAATTACATACAGGCTTCATTTCTGAATGCACAGGTCAATCTGATCTTAAGGCCTCAGGTAATATTGTTATGCAATTGCTACAAAATGTTCCAAGACAAATGGGACATAAATTGTTTATAGATAACTGGTACACAAGTGTTAAACCAGCAACTGCATTATTCAACCAAGGAATGGCTTTAGTTGAGACTGTGCGCCCTAAAAGGATCACTGACTTCAAAATGTCAACTGAAAAAGATATGAAAAATTAAGGAAGAGGTTCAGTTGAAATAAAAACATGCCAAAATTATGGGGTTGAGCATCGTGCAATTAAGTGATTTGATAATAGATCTGTTAATAAACTCGCTACTTATGAATTAGTAGGGGAAAACCTCAATGAAGGGGACAGTTTTTGCAAAATGCTTTTTAAACGTAGATAAAATTCTTTAATTTATATATTTAAATATGTTTGATAACCACCGACTCTTGCTCAATGATATAGTAAAACAAAAAAATTGGATTTGCATTTAGCTATTGGTAAAAAGAGAGTTTTATTGGAGCGTGACATTTGTCCCACACATTAAGTATGTCTCATTGAATGGGAGAAACATAAAAGAATTAAAAATAAACGTATTTAATTCAATCATTTTTCAAATTAGTTTATTAATTGTAAATGTAGTTAAATATATAGATACATACATAAAGACCACACAAAAAATATTTTTAACTTTAAACATTTTAACTCTAAATAAATTTCAATTAAAGTAGAACTTTCTCATTTTAGAATATTATATTTAGTTATTTTTATTTAAGTAAAATATTGCAGTTTAAAAGTGTGTAAATAATACCCATTACCCATGGGTATAAAAGTAAGGGACTGCGGCATCCCTCTGCTGAGCTGTAAANGTTTAAAAGTGTGTAAATAATACCCATTACCCATGGGTATAAAAGTAAGGGACTGCGGCATCCCTCTGCTGAGCTGTAAATAATACTTTATTAAATTCATTCAATAGGTAGTACTTTGTCCCATTCAATATGCACATCACTTTATTCAAAAATGATTAGTCACACCAAAAACACCATTAATTAAGCTTGAATGTTTTACTCACTATTCCTCTTTGTTCAAAAGTGGTATCATCGGTTAATCTGGCATTTTCTTGATGTTTCAGTAGTCCAAGCATGGATTTTGTATAGAAAAGATTCAGCAAACGATAAAAAAAATATTGTTATTAAAATCTTTCAAAATGTCAATTGCCGAATCATTGATTATGCAAGGGAAAAGGTCAATCAGAAAAGGACGACCTTCAACATCAGTTGATCTGAACTATAATGCAAAGAAAAAAAGAGGTCCTGCAGCGTCAATTCCAAACAAACTCATTCGAAATGATGGTTAAGAACATAGGCCAGAGTTTACAGATAAGAAAGGAAGATGTAGATATCCTGGTTGTAATGGTTTCCCTAAGGTAATGTGCCTCAAGTGTGATGTCCGTCTCTGTTTTACGCCAACATCCAACTGTTTTAAGACTTTTCATGAATCCTAAATTTTTAATACATTTCTCAAAATAAAATGTAAAATCAGAAAGATTAAAAAAATCAGTCCATTAATGACTTTATCTATTTAGGACTAACACTTCAACAAGCTCTTGTAACAACTTTACTTCAATTTCGAAAATGTCCAGATTGAAGGTTCCAACGAATTCTGGAAATTTGGATCCAACTGCTGAGCCTGATGTGTTTCAGTTTAATCGACTAGTTTTTGGGATCAACTCAGCGCCTTTCATGGCTCAATTTGTAACGCAAGAAAATATGCACAAACATTTCCTCTAGCTTCTGAAGCTGTTCTTGATGCAACTTACATGGACGATACAATAATTTCTGTATTTGATGAAAAAACCGGAATTCAATAATACAAAGAACTTACGCTACTATGGAGTTCAGCAGGAATGTTTGCTCGAAAATGGCTTTCTAACTCTCTCGAAGTTCTTAAAGTAACACGCAAAAATGATTGTGCAGAACATATCAATTTAGATTCTGGAGAATTACCTGCCATGAAAACGCTCGGAGTTGTCTGGAAGGCAAAACCTGATTTATTTACATTTCATTCTGTCGCTACCGAAGAATATATGTTATGTACAAAAAGATTTTTGCTAAAAAAATGCCAACTTTGTTTGATCCATTTTGTTTTTTATTACCATACATCATTCGAATAAAAATAATTATGCATGAGTTATGGATTGACGGAATTGAGTGGGATGATAGAACTCCGGATAGAATTTTGAAAAATGTTTATTAAAGGTTTCAAGAACTAAAAGATCTTCCTACTCAGCGTAGTTAAGGTGCTTTTCAAAAAACTGCCGTCAGTCAATTATTAGTTTGAACAATCGAGATATTTCTGGGAAATATCTGGTCTGCAATAAACCATTTGATATTTTATTGCAAAAACACGTTTATTTGCGCAACTTAGTTTTGAATTGAAGTCTTATTAAAATTTATTTTTAACGTAATTACTTGCTTTTTTTACTATTGAAAAAAGTATTTATTTCCTTTTTTGATCTAATTATTTCACGGCAGTGGCTAAGTTTCCGACGCCCCAATGATGGGGGAGGAGGAGGGGGGGGGGGTTGCAGTGAATTAAAGTTTAATTAAAACTTAAAAAGCTAAATTATTTGTATTTTATCATAAAATATATATAATTTCAACCAGGGGTGGGAAAACTAGGTTTTTTTGCTTTTTTTAAAAAACAGTAAAAACTCAAAATTATTTTTGGTTAAAGTATTTGACTATTTTTCTGAAGAATATTAAATTGTATAATAACGGTAGTAAATGACCATTTTTTAAGACAATTAGATTTTATAAAAAGAATTTTTTTTTGTATATTTGGTGTTTTTTGCTTTAAAACAAAAGACCTGTAAAGCCTAAAAAATTTGTTTTTTTACTTCCTGATATCAACGGCAAAAAAAATTTTAAGGTTTCTAATCCATTCATAATTTTTATTTTATAGATATAATAATAGCAGTAAGTTAATATCACAACAAGATTATAGCCATTAAAAATAGTTAACAAAATAGAAATTACTTTATAATAAAGACAGTTAAAACAAATAAAAGTTTCTAACAAATAAATGAAACAAATATAAGTAATACTAAAAATTAATATATTAGCATTCGGCAAGCATATTTCATTCCAGCAACTTTTAACATAATTAAGTTCTTCTATTATTGTTTTTGTTCTAAAATGATGTGGAGTCTTTTTACTTGATGTCACGTTTTTAAAATCATAAAA
>QPEY01000038.1:762359-788401 GCA_014706445.1 Hydra viridissima
GTACCTCAAATATACATTTACAAAAACCCTAAATACTGTCTAAATATTCTTTTTTTTTTTTTTTTTTTTTTTTTAAACAAAAGCAGATATAGTTTTCATAAAAAAATATTGAATTCAAATTTATTTTATCTCATTCAAAACCTAAGTTATAGATTGTCAAAGTTAGGAATTTTGTTGGAATTCTCGGATAAAATTTTACTAACTCACCTTAACTACGCTGAGTATGATAAACATTCTTAGATGTTTGCAAGCAACTTCAACAGTTATAAATCGAACCATACACGTTTTTATGGATGCGTCTCGTAAAGCATACGGTGCTGTTGCTTATCAAAAATGTTTGTAAGACACAGGAGAAGTGACCTGTGTGATTATAATGTCAAAGACCCAAGTAAGCAGAGTGTGGTTATAAAAGATGACGTTCCATTGACTCCTAATCATTTTTTAACAGGACAAGTGGGAGGACAATTCGCAAACTAATCAAAAAGTTATCACCCAAAAACACGCTGGCGTCGAGTACAAGATGTTTACGAGAATGGCTTCCCTCTATATCAAAACTGTATAAATGGAATCAAGAAAACCGTAAAATGAAAATAGATGACATTGTTTTAGTCATTTCTCCGGATACAGCTAGAGGACATTGGCCGCTCGGTAGAACTACAGAAGTATTTGAAGAAAAAGATAAACGTGTAAGAGTTGTTAAGATTAAAATTAGCAAAAAAGGATTTATACGACAAATTACAAGATTGTGTCTTCTTGAGTTCGATAATTGAAAAGGTTTGATAGACTGGAGTCTATCAAAGAGGGGGAGAATGATTGGAAGAAATTGACGTTCAAATTATTTTTTGTAACTTGGACATGCCGATCCTATAATTATGCGTAGTTGTGGTGTCTGGGTATTTTTTTGAGCCAAATTACCATAAGTGTGCCATATATAGCACATTTATGGGGGCTATTAAAAACTAATTTATCTATTTTTAGCAGCTTGAAATTGAATAAATAGGGTAAAAATATTATTATCAATATGTTGATTTAAAAGTAACAAATGCAAGCGGTGTTGATCTTCTAAATAAAATTTATAATACGCAATCGGTATTTTTCGTGATCACCTTCGGACCAATTTTTATAACGACATTACGTCGTAATAATTCCAATGACACTTTTTTTTCCGATATTATATTAGTATGATAAAGATATGGAAATGAAACGATACGTAGACCCTTACTTCAAACCAGACTTGAGAGAGCAAAAACTCTTTCCTAACGCAAGATGTAGTTTAGATTTTGATGGTTTGCGAAATGTAAATAAAATGTAAAAAAAAAAAAGATTTAATCTTTTTATTTTGCGATATTTTACGATGATTTGATGTTACTTGCAAAATTTTGCTGTAATTTTGAGAAAACCTCGTAATTACAGATAAATACATCAGAAATATCACAATATTACGAGTTTACACAGTAAATACGATTTATTGTGAAATAACGCGAAAATATCGCTCGATAATGCGTAAGTCTCGAAATATATCGAAGAGTGCGTGAATTTCTCTTCATCGGCCTCGGGCAACATCGCACCTCCGATGTTATTTTATTCCTCACCATCGTATCACATCGGAGTCACCTTTATAAACTATTTCTCACATCGGAATTTACGCATTTACGCAATTTCCGATGGGGTGATGCTCTAGTTCAGTGCAGAAAACTGAATACCATCATTGTGAAAACGTGTGTCTTTTAAAACATTCTGTAACTCTTATATAATGATCCAACATGTCGTATTATGATGCCATTAGAAATGCTTATTCGCATTTTGAAGTCTCGAGCATTCAAGCATTCTGAAATCCTTACAACTAATGAATTTCTTTTAAGGTAATAAAACAGCCTAGCTGGCTAATTGTATTCTAATATGCCGATTCCACTAGGCTGTTGATTAAGGCACGTTAATGTGATACAGTATAAAAGTAAATTCCATTTAGTAATAAACAGTTCCAGTTATACAAAGAAGTGATAAGTGTAAAAGGAGTAAAAGAGAGTTCATGAGAAGTAGTTACAATAATATGAAGTATTTAAAAAAAGCTTGTTTTAAAACGTTCAAAAATGAATCGGTATGAGCTGAATTTTAGAAGAAGAAGAAGAAAAAGAAGAAGAAGAAGAAGAAGAAGAAGAAGAAGAAGAAGAAGAAGAAGAAGGAGAAGAAGAAGAAGTATGCCATACCACATACCAAGGTTTATTATTGACAGAAGTTTACTATGATGTAGAATTTAAAAGGCGAAACAGATTTTCAAAAAAACCTTTTTCATATTATCTAATGACATTAACGACAATGCTTACAATCAAGGGTGCCCTCTTTCGTCTATACAACAGCTGGGTATTACATTTCGGTTTCATGCCACTGGTTTATTCCAAGTGAGTAGATATTCAAGAAATGGTATCAGACATGATACCTTCTTACTGTATTGTATTCTTATAGTAGATTTTATATTATGTTTTTAAATAATATCAATTTATACCAACAAATGATAATATGCTCAAGTAAACTCTTTTAGAGAGTAATAGGAGATTTGGAGGAGCTGAAAGTTAATCAGTCAACTTTTTGTCGAGCGGTTAGTAACATTTCATATCAAATGGCTACCAAAAGGTATCAGTACATAAACTTTCCAACAGAAGCTGATTCTTTGATAATTCAGCAAAGGTGATTTTAAGTTTTCATGGACATCTGATTTTGCTAATTCCTAAAAACTTTTCTTTGATAAAGAAAATATTTATATTTATCAAAACATTATTTAGATTTTACCTAATTCAAAGATTCCCAGGATGAATAGAAGCAATTGATGGAACACAGTAGTTTTTTCTCGCAATCAACAAATCAATAAATAGCAACAATTTTCTCTCCTAACTTAAACTTTTTACAAATATTCTCCTTCATATATACCCTATGCTTTTCCCGAAATATTCTTCCACAAACTGTCATAAATCACCACAAACACATATTTACAATTCTTATTGGTAAAATCTATTAAAGCTATTAAATCCCTAACGTCATTAAATGTTTTTTCTTTGACTTGCCATGTCATTGCAGGTGCTTCAAAAGTAATTTTAACTGCTTATGTTCAATGGCCTGGAAGTGTTTAGGATTCATTTTTTTTGCTAACTCAGCTATTAAACAAGTTTTTGAAGCTCGCCAACATGTTCATGTTTTAGGTGATTCTGGCTATCCTTGTAAACAATATTTAATGACACCTTTTTCTGACCCAAAAACGAAAGTGAAATCAGATAAAATTACAGCTTGAGAAGTACACACATGTTGAATGTTGTTGTTGAATATTGCTTTACTATATCAAAAAAAAGATACCCTTTTCTTAACATTACCTTACGAACAAAACTGCAAAATTCCATAGCTATAATAATATCCTGTTTTGTGCTTCACAACATTGGCCTTCTACAAAATGATTATTTTGAAGACAATGAAATACAAAATAGCAATGAAGAAGATGGCGCTAAAGCATAAACAAGAGATATTTTTGGAGAAGCAAAGAGAAATCAAATTGTGGACCAATTTTTTTTAAAAAAAGTTTCGTATATCTGATTATGGATATAAGTCTTATAACAAAAACATTATTTGCAAGTATTTATACTGCATATTATTTCAAAAAAGTTACCTTTTATTAGTATTACATATAAAAAAAACAATTTCAAAAGTTTTTTTTTTATATTAGCTAATTCTATTTGTTTTTGCATTAGTTCTTTATCAAGATCATGAATCTCATTATATTGCTTTTTTGAATTTTTTTTTATTAAGAGATTTTTGTTTAACGTTAAAACTTTTTCTTTTTCATGTGTTAATGAGCAAGATGCTATCAATGGTTTGGCAAGCTTTTAAAACTTGTTTAACAGCTGAGTTAGTGAAAAAAAATGAATCCTGAAAACTTTCCAGGCCATTGAACACAAGCAGATAAAATTTCTTTTGAAGCACCTGCAATGACCTGGCAATTCAAAGAAAAAAATCCCTTTCTGTTTCGATATTTTTCTGCACCTTCTCCACCAAGATTTGTTTTAGGAATATGTTTTAGGATTTGTTTATTTATTTTTGTTTGAGTATATTATTATTTGTTGGTATAAAATGTTGTTATTTAAATACATAATATAAAATCTACAATAACAAGGTAACATTTTCTGATACCATTTCTTGAATATCTACTCAGTTGGAATGAACCAGTAGCATAAAACTGAAGCCATTTGTTGTACAGATGAAAGAGGGCACCCTCGATTGTTAACATTTCTGTTAATAATGTCATTAGTTAATATTAAAAAGATTTCTTTGGAAAATCTGTAGTGCCTTTTTAATTCTATATTGTTGTAAACTTCTAAAGGATTGGCTCTGTCAATAATAAACCTTGGGATGTGATTTGGCATACTTCTTCTTCTTCTTCTTCTTCTTCTAAAATTCAGCTTATACCAATTAATTTTTGAACGTTTTAAAACAAGCTTTTTTTAAATACTTCATATTATTAACTACTTATCGTGAACTCTCTTTTATTCCTTTTACACGTGTCACTTCTTTGTATAACTGGAACTGTTTATTACTAAATGGAATTTACTTTTATACTGTATCACATAAACGTACTTTAATCAACAGCCATTTTTAATGCTAGGACGTTCAACATTTCAAAAAGCTAATCAATATTTCTAATGGCATCAAAATATGACATGTTGGATCATTACATACGAGTTACAGGATGTTTTAAAAGACACACGTTTTCACAATGTTGGTATTCAGTTTTCTGTAATGAGTTCATTGACAAGTATACTTTCACAATGCAACCTTCTAAATTAATAACGTCAATATACTGAAGTAACTACTTTTGCTTGTTAAAAACTCATTTTCATTTTTGCAAAGGTTGTCAAAAGTTAAATTGTAATAGTAAAGTTTTGTTACGCATTAGCAAAATAATAATGGCGGTTTTTTTTTTTTTTCAAGTTTGGTTTCAAGATTGGTCTAGAGCAGACTTGAAAAACTGACTTGAAAATTCAAAAATTCTCGTTTTTTAAGTCTGACTTCAGTTCAAGTTCGCTTTTTGCATTCCGTTCAAGTCAGACTTGAGGCTTGAAGTCTGACTTGAAATTTCAAGTCCGCTACTTGCATTCGGAAGGAATTTTTGCTCTCTCAAGTCTGGTTTGAAGTCAGACTTGAAAACGGTCTATTTTTGGCGGTTTGCAAGTCTGACTTGAGTTGAAGTTCGCTTTATCCATTCGCTCAAGCCGCACTTAAGGTTTGAAGTTCGACTTCAAATTTGAAGTTCGGTTCTTGCATTTTACCCTAAATTTATAGTTGTAAAGTTGAAGCAGGAAGATTATTGAACAAAAGCATCACCTAGAAAGTGATCAAAGTCTACTCGCAAATTATGAATAGTTAGGCAGAAATTATTCAAGTGGAATTATGCAAATTATGTTATAAATTGTGAGCTATAGATGAGGCACATGTTAGTAAGTTAAAAAGCCTAAAAACAATTAAAGATAACTGCTAAGCGACAAAACTCATCGCTGACTAGAATGTTGACTTTTATTGGGTTTTTTGGAGGAGTTCTTCAGTTATATGCTAAACAGATATCTTTTCTTAAAGTTTCCTCACGCAGTCTGTAAACTCAATTAATGTTAAAAGTATTATTACCCTGAAGAAAAACAAATAAGAAGCAATGCTTATGGTTATCTTTTACGCATTTTGCTTTTTGATTGTTGATGAGTTCCAAGCTTTGGATTCGACTTCAGTTATTGATTTGACAAAACTAGGACCTCTCACGAGTTGTCTTATCTATGGCCCATCAAAAATTCCGGCTTTTAGTTTTTCAGTACTTAATCCTGGAAATTTGTGTAAAAGAAAATTGAAACATTTGCCACTTTTTTCCGACGTCTTCACAAACTATTTCATTATGTCAAGTTTTGTACAATGTGTCGGAAGTATGATGCAATCTCTGCTAACTAAAGAGGCACGTTTATAACATATTTTTGTACCGACCTTTGGCTCTTTCCGCACTGGCGTAGCCTTTTTTGACCAATGGTGTTGCTTGTCACAAATGTCCCAGTGACAAATGAAACAATGAAACTATATGTGCCTTATTGTTTACTTAGAAGAAAGTTTACAATTTTCAAGTCAACACAAATGACCAAGTTGTGGTCTTGATACTAAATTTTTTCCCTGCCCTTAGAAGTCATCAAATGTGCAATAGGTATGGATCCGTACTTGTTATCGTTATGAAGCATAACACAGTTTTTGATCTTAAAGAAAAACAAAGCAAACTTTTTTTTCGGCTATCAGTAAAAAATGTCAACCACTAGGTTTATAGTTTTTTTAACCCATCTGTTGCAAAATACCACCATTATTGTTACAAAAGACTAAATCTTTCTCTTAAGAAAAATGCTACAACAGATTCTTTTCTTGGGTACGATTAAAAGTGATTTTGGTTTCCGGAGTAAGCAAATTTTTTTCGTTTAAACGAGATACTAAAATATCAAAAGCTTCTTTTGCTAAGTCCAGCTATATTACTTAGTCATTTGGTTCTTTCTTATTTGGATCATCAGAGAATTTATAGGTTGGCTGTACCTCTCGTGATTTTAATTAAGGTCGTCGAGCAGAAGATAAGTTAGGATATCACTACTTACTTCGACTTCCAAGTTTATTTCGTTTATTTTCACAATCAAGAAGTAGCAATTGTCGTCTTGGTGTCGAGGTTCTCGTCAAATCATGAACTTTATTGCATCCCTTTTTCCACTGGACCAATACCGTAGACATAAAATACGTTTCTGGCATACAAAATAAGGAACCCATGGCTTATACTGATTTAAACAACTTTATTTTAAAGTGTTGGTGATACGCAGTTTTTGTCGAGTCAGATATTGGGTTTTGATATTTTTCAAACATACATTCGCCGCATATATAGCAAAATCAGTCTGGATTAAGCTCACAACATCTTCAAAAATGGAATTCCTTAACGTTGCTTTCAAAACTGTTTTTAGTAAATTTATGTGGCTACGAAAATAATCTTTTTTGATTTACATCATCTTAGGGCATGTATGTTACGTTCCATGGACACAGAAAGCTAAATAAGGTAGAAGTCAAACACGATATACAGTTCAACCTGATTCCAAAAGTGAAAAAACAGATGTTCAAAAAATCTCAGCATTCACATAAATTTGGATAAACAATCATCTACCATTTTACAGTCAGTTGACCCCACTGATTTGAATTCTGCCTTGGCTCAACAACACATAGCTTCAACCTGATTTTTGTCACGTCAGTCTGCGGATCTAATAAGTTTAGAGTTTGGCTAACGTTGCCCATGTTAATTTGCAGGAGTTTGTTAATCAATTTTTGCTACACATATATCACTCTAGACAATATAACTAAAAATACCCATTGTATGTATGCGTCGCGACTTTGGACAGGAATTAAAAAGACTTTTACTGTTGTAGGCTCATATTTAACAAATATTCACTGTTGCAGGATTATTCTACCTACTTGGTACTTAATTCGACAGAAAACAGACTCCTATATTACAAAAATGTGCTTTTGGCCGCTTATTGTTTCAGAGTTTCTGTGGAAACATGAGACACAAATATCTCTACAAAATAGATTTCAATCATCAACGATGTCTTCGCATCCGATGTTTTGCTCTTGCCTTAAATCACTTATTGATAATCCTAGACTTTTAACCGTATTTCTACTCAAAATGGAAGTTAAGCCTTATATTTGCCATAAATTTGTATGGTACTTCTTAAAGAAGTTGCCTTTTCTTACGCTAAAGGTTCATTTGCAGCGCTTCACTAGACATCTCCAAATGACTTTATCGATTGATCAGTTTTTGAAAAAAGAAAAGTATGAACCGTAGTGTATGCACCTTGAAAAAAAAAAAAAAAAAAAAAGATATGAGTTGTAGTGCATGTAACTTACAGTACACACTACTGTGTGCAGTGCAAGTTACATACACTACAATTCATACTTCTAGCGAGTAAACCAGTTGAATGAGTTCTGCAACAGTAAATTGTATCATCTATATAGTACTTGAACTTTGCTTCTATTTCTGTTAAGGTCTTCGAAGAGCCACGAGATATAGATAATTGACAGAAAATCTTTTCTCAAGCAATCCTTTTTATATGACAGACATAACTAAAATAAAGTTTTACGAGGGGTGCAGCGAATGAGGGAGAAAGTTGAAAAGCGCAAAATCATGCATGTAGCAAGCTAATAACCTCTAGGAATCTTACCTAAAGAAATATTTTTGTTCTTATTGTAAAATTCATAGTCTTGTTAAATCACCATTTGCAAAAATGATTAAGATCATTATTAGCCTTCTAGACCTAGTACTAGCATGTAAGAAACAGATTTTTAGTTTAAGATTTGAGATGACTTAAATACTCTTTTCCTTTACTTTCAATTTCCTTGTGCTCTGTAAAAGTACTTCATCATTCTTAACAAAATTCTTCAATCTTTTAGCAACAATGACGTTATGTTTAAAATGGTTGCACAATAAAAAGATGTGTATGTTGGATTGAAGTTTAACTTTACAGCCATCCTCTTTGTTTAGTCAAGCAATCCTTGCTCAAAAACAATATATTTTCAAGAACATGGATTTTTCTTCCTGATCAAATATGGTGTTTTTGTTGTATTCAGTTATTCTAAGACAGCTATTATATACACTGCGTCATTTTATGATTAGATAACAATTCCAAAATATACCAGTCTGGATTGGTGTAATTTATGAACTTTTTTTTCATCATTTTAACAGCCTAACCATGCAAGTCCTTTTTTCTAGTTTTCAGAATTTTCCCTCCTTGGCTGTGGAGTGTGATGTCATCATTGTATATAAACTATCCGCAGATGAATATGAATCACACCACAAAACACCATACAATTGACTGGAATGTTCAAGTTTGCAGAAAATAAAAAAAAGATCTATTGAAGATTACAATCAGATATCTAAGAAGGTTAGAGGTATTTGTTTTTAAGTGAATGTTAGAGAAATGCTCACAGCAATCAGAAACCTATTATATGAGTTCCAAGAAAGTTCAAAATAAATTATTCTTGTGCACAACAGTCAAGCCTAAAAGAAAACTTAACCAAGCAAGAATTTAAGAATCTGGAGTTCCAACTTATCCATTACATATCAAGTTGCCTGCTCAACTATTAACTGATTTCTAAACATAACACTCCTATTTATATGTAATTCAAAATTGTTGAAGTGCATATAATTAGGAATGGTATGTTTATAAACTTGGTGTTTCTTATGTTAAAGAAAAAATCTTAAAGAAAGATATTATTTATCATCTAATTGTTATCTTCTGATCATTTGCAGGGTATTTTAGGGAAACAGTTATCTGGCATATAAACACACAACACAAAAATGGTTTTGACGTTTTGGAAATGAGAAATTGTTTGCTGCAATATGTAAAGTGTAAAAAGGTCAATTCATTTTCCAGATTTTGTGAATAAATAGAATTTGAGGTTTCTTTTTATTGAATATGTACGCAAGTGTGGCTAGTATCAGATAATTTTATTGAAGAAAGATAAATATTACGCAACTATATCGGTTCTTCAATTTTGCAGTAAACTTTAGAGAACGTTATCTGAATTAGGTACAGTGCAGCATATGTGAAAATTGTGCTTGTTAACGCATCCCGAAATAAGTTTTGGAAAACTAAAGGTTAGATTGGCTATATATTGAATGGTTCTCTATAACTAACTATTATTTATTTGTTCTTATGTGAAATATATTTGAATTTTTGAACAGCCTAAGTATGGTTTTACGAAATATTTTTTGGTTTAACGATCAGTTTCTTAAACGCAAAAGTATTCTTTTTTTTTTTTTTGGAGATCTATTAACGGTATCTTTGGTCTCTACACCACTTCAGAGCGTCGATGCTCTTTGGAGATCGCTTTGCTTTCAAGTAGATCCAAGATCACTTTTGAGTGAGACCTATTTAACTTTTTCCGCCTTATTTTCCTCCTAAAGGCTAGCATCCATCTCATCCAATATGTTGCCATAAATTGATTATGACTGTTCCTCATTTAAGAGGCTTTGAAGTGTACCATCCTCACTGTCTCATCCTCTTCGCTGGTTCTACCAGTGGATGAATGTTGACTCATGAGTGTCAACAAGTTCATCAATGAACTCCTTGAAGTTCTATTCCCTGTTAGAGAAAGTAAACATTGATGGATTTGGTTTAGAAAACCTGCCAACTTAACAGCATTAAGGCTAAATCACTTATCAGGGAATCGCTTGTCTATTTGATCAAGTAGTAACTGATAGAACTCTTATACAGGTTAGATCACTGGCTAGGAAAGTTGTTTGTGCCCTTGCACGCAACCTTGTGATGTGTGGGAGGATTGTGTCAATAATGATTTCTTCCTCCCTTATCACTAATCTCTTTTTAAAGGTCAATCTGTGCTGCAGAGCCTCCAAGAAGCCAAATTCATTCTCTGAAGGTGTAAGGCTTTGAAATTCTTTATAATCTACCACTGTGACCAGTACTGGTTTCAACTGGAGGGCCACATCAACCACAGTCTCATAACTGTCCCTCCTTGCTTGATAGAAAATTGGAACTTTTAAATTGCCAATGTAATAAATATCTCAAGATATTTTTAGATAAGTGCTGGCCATTGATAACCCATCACTGATGAGCTCAGTTCATTCATTTTTTGAGGGCAGTATTCAGTTTATGGTCACAACACTGTATGCTGCCTTTGGGGAGATTGAGGAAGTGCTTTGATTCCTTTAGGGCTGCCTGCGTGTTTTGCGCCTAATCAACAACACAAGCCACTCTTACCATACAATGAATTATCTTAACAGGTTTGTCCGAAGCAGCAGCAATCTTTTTAGCAGTGGTCCTCCCATCGAATTTGGCAATCAATATATTAACATGTCTCACTCATATTACACTCTCCAGTGCATTAGGTCAAGAGGGCAGTTGTGAAGGTCATTGTCTCTACTTCCTTTAGATCGTTATTGAATATTACAGTATAAAATATTATGTAAAACATGTAAAAACTCCTTTTTGTAATGGGTATATTGGAGCATAAAATATTGTAACACCCACAACAAACCCGTTAAGTGATCAAGAACTAACAAGCTATCTTGAGGTTTTACCCTTACATTCTAATTTAGTGGCATTGAATATTCAACTTATTTTTATAAAAGTATTGTAAAAAAATTAGCAGTTTACCGCTGATTTAGGCTTTTGTTTAAAAGTAAATTCAATTACGATTAAAATTACTTTTAAAATGGTATACATTAGCAAATATACAAGTTTTCTATGAAATAAATAATAGCAATAAACATTAGCACAAATCTTGCACAAACTATATATCATTAAATTCAGTTGTAAGTTTAATCTAGTTCTACAAGCTTTTATTTATAAATAATAAAGAAACCTTTTAATATTCCTTTAAGTAGCAAATGCTATACCTATGAATACTTTATTAAATATCTGATACCCTTAATAACTCGTTAGTAGACCTTGTACTCATTCTAAATGGGCAATATTTATACATGCCCTTTGTAATGATATAAAAAAAAGGCTTACCTGTATATTCTTCCATGTATTGTACATTAGAAGAAGCTTATTCCTTGCATATGATGAGGAACATTTTACATTCAATCGTGAATCACAGAATATAATCATGTTTTCTTAGTCTTCCTCCTCAACAAGGAAAAAAATGTTGGTTAGTAGTGATTAAGAACATAGTCACAATCATGCCAAACTCAATTTTTTAATGCTTTGGAGAGAATATTTTGTAATGTACTTTTTTTTTAAACAAATTTAGGATGTCATTAGATGTAATTGCTGAGCAATTTTCTAAATCTGTTCATTACAATATGCTAAATACTTTGAGTAGATTTTTTACTTCTGATTCAAGATCAAATTATGGAGACCTTCTGAAAAGAGAGGTATTAGAATACTCAAGCAAATGAACTTAGATAACATTAAATCATGCAAATCAAGAATCAAAGAAGCTTGAGTCATAAATTTATGTGTATTTTCTATATCATAATAAACATATTATGCTGTATGTAACTATGCATATTCATTTTAATTGAATCTGTAAATTACATAAAGTCCTTCTCACTTTGTGGGCTTCGTTATAAATGTTAATACTTTCGGAACACCAAATATTTTTTATGTTAAATTTGATATCTATTAATGAGTTTTATTCTCCTATAGAAAAAATAATTTTGGTGACATTTTTTCAGGGCAGGAGAACCAATTTGCTTAAATCGTCTAAAGGTTGGTTTTCTCATCAGGATGTACTCCAAATAATTTATTCATTTCATAGTTGAGTCTATTTATTTGTCCTTAACAATATGCAATTGAAGTTTTTGATGTAATCAACTTATCAACCTAAAAGTACTACATTTGTCTAGTGTGAACAGAGCCTGATTATCAATGGGTCAGAAACTAGCGTTAAAGTTAAACTAATCGTAAACAAAAACAGAAGAATGATTGTTTCGGACACGCCATCTCTTGATCCCATTTTTATTGCAGTTGTGTCATTAATGATGAATTTGATGGCATCCCACAAATCAAAGTCATTCAGCAAATAATAGGTAACATTGAATATACCTTTGTTTTTACCATCTGAAAAAAAAAAAAGTTTTAATATGATATCTTTTTCACAATTTTATTAGAATTATACCTTGTATATCTTTTCCGTCAACTTTTTACCATATAAATGAACTTTTTTTACGGAGCGTTTTTTAAAAATTTCTCTTGCTATATTTGTTTCTCTCCACATTTGTAAATGCTAGGTTGAGTTGAAGATGTGACTTTATTACCTTATTTTGATAACTGTTGAAACTCAGTTTTAATTTGATGTGCGCTTGGGTTCACATTTTTGACAAGAGAAACAACAGCAATAGTAAGCTTATTACTTCATTATTTTCTTATTTCTAGTAGGGACAGTAATCTATTTCACTTTGACAGTCTTAAGTATTTGCAATTAATTTTGTTGGTATATCATCAGTTACTTTATCTTTACCGAGCATAGTTTCAGTCCTTTTTCTATATTTTGATGGATGAACTTCTTTAATTTAGTTAGTCACACATTTCCCATTTCTTTCTAATTGTAACTTACTATGCCCCACTTGTAAATTGTTGTGCCCCATTTCTTTCCACTTGTAACTTGTAAAAATTTTTATCTTCCATACTTTGTTTAAATATATATACAAGCTACGATTAATTGTATTTACATCTACTTAATTTTATAAATTATAACGTAATTTTTTGATTGTTTATTTTGCATTTAATCATCACCAGAAAAATACAATGCTTAAGTTCTGAACCTAAAAAGTTTTAACTTTAATTTTAATGGGAGTTATTAAAAAGTAATGAAGGCCTTTTATCAAAATTAGTTTTTTGAATACATAGTTAATTAACTTTTAGAAATAGTTATGCATTTCTATATGATTGCATCTCATAAAAAACCTGGAGTCAATCCTTTAGTGGCAAGTTTTACACCCTTTGGAGCAGATATTATGCTAGGAATGAGTTCAATACGGTTGCTAGAGAAGCTTACCATTCTTTTGTCGAGCGAAGGAAGTTTTGGGGTAATGTGTGCGCGATGGTAAAAAAGAAAGAAAAAATACGACTTGAAATAAAGAAACGGGACCACGAAGCAGTGTTCGATGGAGTAGACTGGGCAGTTAAGTGGATATGGAAAAACGGGGACGACCCAAACTTATCAGCGAATACAGTAGTCCATTACACAGTTCCAGAAAACGTTGAGCAAGAGTATGAGAGCGAATTACGGGAGGGGATAAAGCATGGATGGTCTCTGGAATATGATGAAAATTCGATGAGACCGCCAAAGGGCCAGCCACCACTACTGGCGGTGATTCAACGCAATAAAAACAAAGTTTGGCTGGTGCTAGACTGGAGAGAAACCAATAGGTTCATTGAGGCATTCACAAGAGATATGGACGACTGTACTGAGAAGTTGAGGAAATGGAAACGAATGGGTAACAGTTCAGCACTTATTGACTTGCGAAAAGCATATCTCCAGCTGAAAGCGGATGAGACAATATGGCCGTATCAAACGGTGATGTTTAAGAGCAAATGGTGATGTTTGACGCGGCTTGGCTTTAGACTTAATGTGCCACCAATTATCATGAAATCAGTAGTGAGCGTCATTGTTGAACAAGATGGCAAAGTGAAAAAAGAGACATTGACATTTGTAGATAATATTTTTGTTGATGAGAACGTAGTTAACATGGAATACGTAAGAAAACATTTTTCCAAATATGGTTTAAAAAGTAAGGATGGAGAAAGGATCGATGGTATTGGGGCGAGTCCTCGGATTGGCCGTGAAGAAGGTTGACGGAAAACTAATGTGGTCGAGAGGCTATCGGCTGGAGAAATTTCCGCGGAAATTAACAAGGAGGACGATTTTTTCGTAACTTTATAAAGTTGTTGGTATATTCAGCTAGACGTTACCCACATCATGGCCTGTGGGCCTACAATAGGCTGTAATCGGAAAAGTTTTCCACTGAAAGTAAAAAAACCAACAAAAAATCAACATTAAAACCTACCATAACTTTTGTCTTACTGCAAGGATTGGAATAAAGTCTTAACCATATATTGGTATTGGCATAGGCTACATTGCCACCAAATTTTATTGGTTTGTAATAAATGGTATGGATTTTATAGCAGTTTTACTATGCCATAAAAGAAGGTAAGTTTTTTCGGTTTTTGGAACTTCAAAGTCACTTTTTTCCCGCAGACGACCATGAAAGATTTCAAAATTTGCACCAGGTGACCCTAGGATGTGTATACTATCACCCCATATAGCAGGGATTCTCGGGTCAGCAGGGTTGGAAATATCGGATTCTATGATAACAGTGTCTTTCTAGGACCACTTGATGCTAAATATTGCATGAATTTAGTGACAAATTTTTAATTGCAAACAACGGACTATGCCTTCTTTTTCAATTTGACTCAATTTTTTTTCTTTCCTAATTTTATTTTCGTTTTCTCACTTGAAATAAAGTTTTGTACATGCTATTTATGATTTATATATATAGGAAAAAGAATAAGCTTAAAAAATTACAAAATGTGACTCTGACCTCTTTTCCTGTGTGGTCTTAAGATACTTTAAACTCCAGCTCTCCTAATCTTATTGCAAATTTTAGTACTTTTTCTTTAAACATCATGCCTTTGATTGGTTAATTTTTTTTTTTTTTTTTTTTTGCGACAAATAGCCTAAATATGGCTAAGTTAACGCTTTCGAAAATAACTGTAAGAAGTTTCTTCCACTTCAATTTGTACCATTTTTTTCAGTAAGGTTAAATTGTAAATGTGTCTTTATTCTTAACCCAGATTAATATAGTGTTCTTTAGAACACTTTTTTTTTGTAGGGAAGGATGGGTAAGAGTGAACCAAGGGTAGGAGTGAATCGTTGATCCTACAGCTAAAACGGGAAATTAAAAAGACTCAAAATTTTCACCAAGTACTTATATACAAATTGTTGTTAACACAATCCAATATTTTTACCGCTTCTTGGTGCGGGTTTCTCCGTTAACGTTGTCATCCACACTTTTCTGTGCAATAGTAAATTTTTTGCATTTTTGGAAACTTCTTTAATGAGCATACCGGCTGTTTCTAATGAGCATACCGGCTGTTTGACTTTTATATCTTAATTTTCAATAAATTAGTTAAAGAAAATATCTAATTTTAGTTTTCTAGTAATCAAAGATAACGGCTCACTCCTACCATTTGCTTGGTTCACTCCTACCCATTCATGGGTAAGAGTGAACCAGTAGCAACACCTGCGTTATTGTTCAAGTTATTAAAAATCTGAAGATAATTTGGAATGTTTTGGCGTTTTTTAGAAACAATCATATAACCTTGAAAAAAAATCTTTTTCGAATTTTCGAAATTCGAATTTAAAATTTGTAGTTTTAAAGTTTTTTTTAGATATCAAGCGAGGTCAATAATTTGTTTTTATTCTAAACCGAAGTTGATTGTGTTCTTTAGAGCATCACACTTTTTGACTACTTCTTTGTTAGACATCTTTTCCCCAGGTCTTTTATTGCCTTCTATTTTTCTATTTTATATATATCATAAATTTGATTGTAAATCTACGTTTAACGAGCGGCATATTCGCGTGTTCGATAGAAACAATCAATTAATCTTACAAAGGAACTACTTTTCAAAAATAAGCCGGGGAAAAATGTATTTGAATTATCGAGATTCAACTAAATTCTTATCATGCGCGTAAATGTGTTATTTAATAAGGCTCGCTGTGTAAATAAAATTAAAAAATTATTGTTTAAAGAAAGTTATCAAATGTAACAATAAAATCGTTACTTTTAAAAACTCTTCTTAAGCTATGTTACTTCTTTAAAGGATTAACAAATAAGTTTATAGAAGGAAAGTAAATAAGAAAATTGAAGAAATCATTTTTTAAGACATTAGTGTTTGAATAACTGCTAGTTTTTTCGACTACTTAGTAGTGATTTCCCATAGAAAATCCATAGCTTACTACCGTCTGTACTACATAATAAAAGAAGAAAAGTCTGGGACATCATTATGTCACAATTATTATAGCGTAGCTTTATGCATCATTGCCATAATGCTAGCTTATATTTCTTCTTAGATTATTGCAAGCAATTCCAAGGGATGAGTAACGTAAAGTAAGACTGCTTTTTAGTGCAGTTTTATTAATCAATAAGCTGTTGAAAAAAAAACAACAATAACAGGACTTTTAACAAAAATATTTACATCTGCATCAAACACAAAAAGAAAATAAGAGGTTTTAGGTTTTATTAAAAGAATTTATTGCAGAATTCTTAATGGAAAATTTAATTTGTTCGATATAATATAAACTTATAATATAAACAATAAATAAACTGTAAAAACATAATAAAGATATAATATAAATTATGAAAATAATAAAACATTTTCACATTTACACGTTTAAGGTATAAAAATAGAAAAAGCGGCCATTGTCGTGAAACATTTCATTATTTATTAACTTGGGGGAGGTGAATTTGGGAGAGCGTACTCGGGAGGAGCACCTTTCACTAAATAAAGAACAGTTATGGAAAGTCAAATCCATCGACTTATATGTAACTTTTTAAAGGGAAAAAATCTCTATACCCAATAAAAAATTTAAAAATGGTCGGTAAAAAACCTTTCTTCGAGATAATGACGTAAAGATCGCCTCAATAGTTAAGAAGAGTAAACAAACAAAAAAAAGGCCAGTTTTTAAAATCTCTGAGAAAATTCAATGAGAAAAAATTACTCACGTGATCGGCTATCAGGAACACTTAAAGTAAAAATTGTAAGCGTAATCAATTGAAAACAACATTTTTTTCTCGCTCAACCAATATACTAAACTTTAAAGTTGAAAAAAGATTGTGAGTGAAAAAACAATCATACCCAGCATCACTAAAAAATGTATTGCAATAAAACAGATGATTTTTGTAATTAAGAAAAAAAAAAAATTTTTTTCGGAGAAAAATAATATTTGAAGTGCAATTGCTTAAAAGATCAAGTTTGAAAACTTGATTTTTTGTTGTTGAAATTTTCTAGAAGAATTCATCAAAATTGTATTTCTTTATGAAAGCGTTCAAACTCTAATATCTCTTGAAACAAAAAACTAACCAGAAAATTAAAAAACTACAGAAAACGTAAAACTACTTTATTTTTAAGTTTTGAAATACACACAAATTTATTGTAACAGATCATAGAAGTTTCAAAAAAAACCGTATCTTAAAATAATTTAGAACATATTTCAAAATATATTTTTTTACAATATCATTTCTTACCTACACCATTATATCTTTTTTTCTTTAAACTTGTTCGCCGTTTAGTAATAACATTTACTAAAATTGCAAGTGCAATTACAATTGTAATTCCAATTCCACTTGCAGTTGTAATTGTAATTGGCAACCATATTTTATAATAAAAAGTTTGCTTTCTAGGATTCTTCGATGTACTTATGATTTCTGAAAAATTCATGTATGTATAAAAATCTGCTCAACATATCCAATAACACAACTGCAAATGGTAGTCTTTAAACGATTTTTTTCAAGAAATAAGAGATAAATAAAATAACAAAAAACCAAGCAAATAAAAAAAAGTTTTTGAGGTTTGAAAAATATACTAAATGTAGAAGCATTTATAAACATAAAAAGTAAAGATCTAAGTAATATTTTATATCTATTTATTTATAAATACATCAACTTAACTAAGTAAATGAACATGTGCATGTGGTAAATTGTTTGCTTGTTTACACACCATGCGAACCTTAAAGTCCGCACTAACTTTTGGAAATGGTAGGTTAAAAAAACAAGTCAGCACAAAATTACTTTTATGTGTGAACCATTGGACTAGATCACAGCCGATTTTGGGCCTAAACCTCTTACATGGCTTCAGGACATACTTCTTGTGCATGGCATTCCATTGCTTAAGAATAGAGCTCTTTAGCACTGCAGTACTGCTGTGAAGACGCACAGGCCTTTGACTCAACATATGCCCTTAAACTGTAGTCAAAGAGTTTAAACCTGGGGAGCTTGGTGGAACTTTCTCCAAAAATCCGGCATGTTTTTTGTGAGCCTCTCCTAAGTTTTTTTTGGCTGTATGGGGAGAGTATTATCCTCCTGGTACACAATTTGGAATAAGGGTTGAAGTTAGAGGTGATCCATGGCCAGACATAGTTTTTTAAGATTTAAATGTACACATCTGTCTTTATTTATTTTGATTGCCGAATCAATAAAAGCGCGAGGCATCATTGCAACATTTTTGATTACATATTTACTCACAAAGAGTCCTTGGACATCATCCTCACAGATCAAACTGGATTGAGTTGAATTCAGTCTTAAAGTGCTCTAGTAAACCTTGAATTCCTTACAGTATTGTCTAAACACTTCCTGGTTTCCCCTCTTTGTCACCAAACATTTTAAATCAACTTAAAGTACCATACACAAGCAAGTCTTGCAATAATGTCCTTGGGCGTAGAGATAAATAAATAAAGGTCAATGACAATCTTATTTTTGGCAATCATAATAAAATCAAATTTTTCTTATTATTATTTGTTTATGTTCAAAACAAAGATTCCAAAAGTTTAAATCAGAACAATGATTCCTACAAAAGTTCCTACAATACAACCTTAAACAAAACAAAACACAATTGAAAAATTCTTTTGATTTTAATAACAAAGCAAACTCATGGAATATAGAAAAAAATGAGGTGCAAGTTTCATTTGATGTAGTAAACCTCCACTTAAAGAAACTGCTTTGATTCTTTTAGATCAATTAAATAAAGATGGCTTCTACCAAGCTTACTATATCAGAAACTAAAAAGCTGTTCAAGCTTTGTTTACATCAGTGTTATTTCTTGTGGAACAAAGAAATTCATGAGTTTGAGAATTCCGGTCCTATTGGTCTTTCGTTCATGGTCATGGAATCTTTTTTACAATACCACGAAGAAAATTTTTAAAATTGCAAAAACATTAAACCCTCCTCTTGATTTTAAATCTAACATATGTTGATGATAGTCATGCTTGATTTTAAAAAATTCAGGAAGCAGGGCAATTCCAACTTGTTTTGAATAAGCAACACTCTGCAATACAATACGCAAATCGAAAGCGAAAATAAAACTGTGAAGTTCCTCGATGAAACGGTAATAAATAACACCAAAGGTAATTACGAGTTTAAAGTTTACAGGAAAGAAGCCATTACGAATATTCAAATTAAACCTCATTCAAATCACGACCCCAAAATTTTAAGCGCAATATTTAAAGGTTACATTCACAGAGCCTACTCCATATGCAGTGATTTTTATTTACAAAATGAGAAACTTTTCTAATTCACATATTCAACGAAAATGATTGCGACAAAAGCTAACTGGTAAATATTGCACAACCAAGTTAGCAAAAAACGGTCCATAAAGATAAGTAAAATTCAATCCGAGTATGACACTCTCCATACACTATCATTACCGTGGATGGTCACTGTCATCAAAATTAAGAAAAAATAGTTAGATAAGTTGGATATAGAGAAGTTTTTAAATCTGATCCTAACTTAAGATCACTGCTAACGTGTAAAAATAAATCTAAATTACCATGCAATAGCCAACTTGGAACTTGTTTAATTGAATGTAACTGTTTAAAAAAATACGTTGGCAAAACAAAGTTAAAAATTAGAACTCGAACTCAGCATCAAAAAAGCTTTAACGAGAGCAAACGTCATCAGTCTGCAATAGCCACACATAGTAAGTCATGTTCAGAAAAAATTAACTGGGAGAGAACTAAAACTCTTAAAGAAGAGACAAAAAAAATTTGATCCGAAGGTCCCTGAGGCTTTTGAGATACAGAGACACCAATGTTCCCCTCTAAATGGCGGTATTAATCTCGATATTGAGCAATTTGTTAAAACTAACTTTTGGACACCATTTTTCACGTTTTTACGTAAGGATAAAAATGAAAGAGGCCATTCAACTGCTGACGTCAGTTATTTTAAACTGTTTTTTGTAACTTAAAATAATTTTACGAGCAGATGATACTGGCAATCATAATCCAGCGAAATTTTCTCATAATAAATTAATATCTGTATTTAGAGAATACGTATTATTTGATGTTTTCTTATTTATATATTATTATATTCCTATATATATATATATATATATATATATATATATATATATATATATATATATATATATATATATATATATATACATATATATATATATATATACATATATTATATATGTATATATCGTCTGCTGGTCGACCGGTTGCTTGAAACTCAATCAGCCGCACCTGTTACATCCCCAAGAAGACAATATGGGACAGGTTTTAGAAAGCCACAGTTCCCTTCTAAAAAAGATATCACATTATCAACTAAACTGGCAAATGTTGTTCTATTACATTCATGGTTTACGTTTTACGCACTAAAACTGTAGCCAAGCTTCTTAAATGAAGACGTTTCTCGCTGGCCTGTATCTGGAGCATATCAAGCTTCAATCACTAATATTCAAGCAATAAATGTCATTAGTGACTGTGCAGAAAAAGGGATTAAGTTTAGTAGCGACGTTTTAATAGCTGCCTAGAATGAAGCAGTGTACCAATACAAATTGCAAGTGATCGAAAATGATCGTCAAAGGCAAAAAGATTTAACAAAATAAAGCTAAAGTTTAATAAGCAACTAACTATGCACTGTAAACTATTACTACTGTATTTGTAACTTTGCTGACAATAAGTAAGCACTAAATAACTTAATAAAAGTTAATAATATCATGCTTTCCAGCTGTTTTTCTTGTTATAATTGTCGCGTAATACATTATTCGCTATGTTAATCTATATACAAAACTTTGCATCAATGGAGGTCCGCTTAAACATTGACTTAAAAAATTGAAATTTCACACAAAAGCTTAAAACAATATTTGGAAAAGTGATTGCAGAAATTCAGAACTTAAAGCTTGAACTACTTTTTCCGATTAGAGATTTTCCGATTCAGAGAAGCTGCTTATGCAGTGTACGATGCTTTAGCCGCGAAAGATAAAAAAGATGTAGTAGAAGTCGACCGTGTGTTATAAGCGGCGTTTTCTGTAGATGCCTACACTGCATATGAACTGTTTACAAAACGAAAATTATGTGACGGAGAAAAAGCAGACGTGTTTTTGCCTATCTTGCTAAATTACCAGAGGAGTCTGTGCGTTTGGCGTTTGTTGTGGGTTTGCCAGAAGTCTTATCATCAAGATTTCGAGCCCTAATGGACCCGATTGATATGTTACCCAGAGTGAGAGCTGCTTTGAACTGTGCAAAAGTGATTGACAGTGATGCTGTTGGCGCTGTATCTAGACGCCATGCTACAAAAGCTGCTTTAGTATGTTACAACTGCGAAGGTTTAAACCACATTGAAACAACTGTTTGTTTGCAAAGAACTTTTCCCGGAGGAAGATTTTTGTCCTTTTAAATGTGGTCCCCGACAGGATAAAAGACCGCCTCACCGGGTAGAGTTTTTAAAATCAAATGAGGAACTTTCACGTCGACCAAACTTGAATGTTCTTCCTTGTCCAACTAAAGATCTGATTCTTAAAATGGTGAACCCAAATGGTGAATGGGGTCCTGACGAAACATTTTATGATAAAATGGATCCTGGACCATATAGAGGCTATGAAAATGAAAGAGAGTCAAATGGAAATGGAGAGAGAGAGAAGTTCCTAACCGGTTGAAACAAATTAGACCTCGAAATGATACTCAGTACATGATCCCTGATGTAGAAATTGAGATGAATACTGAAACTGGTCAAAAGAACGCTGAAAACCAAGGAGAGCAAATTAAAGATGTATTAGAGACGAACGAGGAAAATGTTGAAGCAGAAGATAGACCCCAAGAAATCGACATGCTTTTGCGACGGAGTGGTCGGGAACAGCGCATGCCTTCGATATTGATTACTATTTGCATGTTCCATAAGGATCAAGGAGGAGTGTAATTCCGGAAAGTTCTAGAACATTAAATGTTCATTAAATTTTAAATACGTTAGGGGTTTAATAGCTTTAATAGTTTTTACCAATAAGAATTGTAAATATGTGTTTGCAGTGATTTATGACGGTGTTTGGAAGGATATTTTAGGAAAAGCATAGGGTATATATGAAGGAGAAAATTTTTAAAAAGAGAGTTTTAGGAGAGAAAATTATTGCTATTTATTGATTTGTTGATTGCGAGGAAAAACCACAATATATATACACATAGCCACCGAGATAAATTTCGGGCCCTGGGGAAGTTTTCTTAAGGGGCCCTCATTATAATCAATTATATACCCAGGACCAATAGAAGCGTGCTCTAGTCATTGAAAATTAAAAATGAAAGTTAATTAAATCTTTTAACAGTCAAAACTATTTAAATCTTTTAAAAATTGTTTAAAAAAATTTTTTGTACATACACGGGGCCCCGGGAATCTTCCCCGTCCACCCTCCCCTCTCGGCGACCATGGTTGTAATACTCCCTCGAGGAAGATCGTTAATATGCTGTTGCAACAGAAATGCCATATATTTAGCATACGTAATAAGCTTTTTTACATCAGCTGGCCAGAGTGGAAAAGTTTCATATAGTGAAGCTTCCATAGCATTTATCCTGCTTACAACTGATGCATATGACCTGCGTTCCTTTGGTATCGCCCTGAGTTTAGTATTTTCTATTAGCAGTTGTATGATGCGTTCACAAGCTTTGAGTTCTGAAATCATTGGAATATTTGCTTAGCCATAAAATACCACAAGTTGGTTCAATACTAGTCTTGCTGCTTCCCATTGAAAACGGTTTACATTAGTGATATTATTTAGGAACATTTGTGCGGAACATCAAGCAACGGAGTACTTGACGTCTGGTTGAAAAGCGGGCACCAGTGATCACTGTATCTTCAGGCAAAATAGCTTTACCCAAACCAAATATTGAAAGGGACTTCCTTGTACTTTTTTTGGATTGTGATATGGAAGGAGATGTCATTACAGGTCATACCACTCAATAAATAGGTAAGTTACAGTTAAGGTAAGTAGTGTTATTTGAAGGTAATAAAAATCACCACAGGTACCATTAGCCATTAAAATTAAGTTGGTAAATAATAATGAGAAGTTATTTAATGCTACTAAATTTCCCAATTGTCACTCATGCAATGAAAAATGATAAAAATTAGTAATTATGTAAAACTTTTATTACACAATTAAAAAAGATAGTTGCTTACAAACAGATATATTCAAAATAACAGGAAAAAATTCCAGATTTTTCTCTCATAAGGAAGTCCAAAAATATTTAAGTCAGTCAAACGCAGACAGCAAGGATATAATAATCAAAGATATAGTGTAATTAAACTAAATTAACATTATTTATTATTTCAAACTTACACATGAAAAACCGTTGAAGAAGTTCATAACAGTTTATAGTCTATGATAGGTAAATGTGAATTTTTCAAATGATTGGAGGACCCCCTAAATGTTAACATAAGTAAGAAATATTTTATATTATACCATTTTGGCCCAAAAAGAAACTTTTTTAAAATGGGTACAAGGATATTTAAAAACCTTGGGGTCACTCACCCTAATACAATAATAATGATAAAATTATAACCCATTGGTACTGTTAAGGGATCTAAGTTTGTGAATGACTTTGTAAATAAGAGGGTAGACTTTAGAATACATATTAAAATGTATAAGAATTTTGTAATGTGTTATTACTTTTGTTTTGTTAAGTTATTTGTCATCCTAATAAAAAAATAATTCAATATATCCCTCAAATCATATGAAATCAACATTACAACAATCATAAAAATTAGGGTTTAAAAATTAGGGTGAATAGATATAAAAGCTCTGTCTTGTTAGTATAATTTAAAATTATTAACAAATTCTATAAAAAAAAAATATCTGTTTTTATACTATTTACAGTAAAACAAGCAATATGATAAAAAGTAAAATATAATATCAATAGCACTTTAATGATTTTCGTCTAGGTTGCTCGTCTTTCAAGAGATGGTGGTATTAAATTAAAAGAAAATATTAACAACATGTTAGAAATGTAATATTATGATGCTTTTGTGGGGACTGATAGCACTGAATAAACATTAAATGTGCTATATAATAACAAACACAAAAGTTTGTCAAAGTGTATTAATGGTAGAGTAACTTTCAAGTTTATAAAGTTTTATTTGTCTATGCTATTGTAGTTCATGGTGTTAATTTTTTTAACAATTTCTTTAAAGCAAACTCAAAAAGTGGCTATTTATGAGTTATTTCAAAGTATGTTTTGAATTTTTGAAAAAATATTTTTTTACCTTGCGTCAGCAGAAACATTTTTAAAAAAGTCAGAAGTTCTCACTAAATATCAAATATTTGGAGACCTGAGTGTGCTACTGACATGCAAATTTGATAGTTAAGAATATTTATTTATCAATATATTGATTCCAAAAACAATATCTTTTGTTTTCGGAATCAACTTCAGAGTCTGATACAAAGAATGAATACACATTTAATTTGAGAACCAGAAATCAGGGACAGACCATTATTGTTATTAAAGAAGATATTGGGTAAACCATGAGAACTGATGTAAGTTTCCATGCACATTTAATAGTTAAGAATATTTATTTATCAATATATTTTGATACAACCAAAAAAATGACTGCAATATTGATCCCCCATACAGCGATGGCGAGCTGGACATGTCATATTGGGAAAAAGGCTCCCTCTACAACAAAGAACTCAAATATATATATTTTAAATGTAATATATTTTCTTAAGGAGCTTGCAAAACATTTTTTAGGTCTCTTTGGCAGTCGCAACACTTTGCACCAATATCTGCACTTTTTAAGGATTGATTGAGCTTGGTTTTTTCTGACTTTATTTTAAAAAGTATTTGGCACAAGGTGATGCAAGAGAAATAGGTACTCAACATTTTTTACACATCACATTGACATGATCAATTACCAAATATGTTATATACTTGTCTCTGGCACAATTAAGTCTCCAGATATTTGATAACCGCTATGAAATTCAAATTAAAAAAAAAGGCATCTGCTGGTGCAAAGTAAAAAAAAATTATTATCAAAACATTAAAAATATACTTTAAAGTTACTCAGCAACATTTTAGTCTCCATAAAAGTCAATAAAAGAAAATTGTTGATCACATTTCTCTAATTTTAGGGAGTTCACAGTTTTAGTGGCAATAATTATTAAGGTGGTACACCCCCATTCTAAAAAATTTCCTTAAAATAATCAATACAAAATTAAAACTACAATACACAAGTTAAAACAAGTGTGTTGATTTTTTTTTTAAATAAGAAATCTCGATTGCTCAACTATTATATTGTGGGTCCTTTTCCAGTTCTTTTTCAATATCTATGTAACCTTTTTTAATGGCTCTAAGCTGTTTTCTCCTTATTTTACCTTTAGCACTTGATTTGTGATTCATTTTTTTAATTCGGTTGCAGTCTAATTTACGAAGTCCTTCCTGCATAAATATACTTGGTTCGATACCTCCAGCACTAATTACTTTTTCAACTGCTGTGCTTC
>QPEY01000038.1:788802-801758 GCA_014706445.1 Hydra viridissima
AACATCTTCTGAAACAACTACACTATGCAATAGAGGTATGATTCGCTAATTTAAAGATACAGTATGCATTTTTAGGGTTAATTGCTTTTTTTAAACTTGTTTAACTTAATTTTTCTGAATTCTGTTGTTTTATGTAAATTATTTTGTTTGACTGATTTAAGCTAAAATTTAGAGCAGATTTTATGGATGATGAGCTAATAAAACCTCTGCTTGAATTTCGTCCACCGTGGTTAAAAGATTATGAAGATATTTTAGAATCGTCGCAGGTAAAATATGACTATTTTTTTTTTGTTGTTGAGTTGTAAATTAAGATTCACTCATATTGTTATCTTTTTTAGACTGCATGTCATCCAGAGACAGAGACCCTTCTTAAATCAAGGTAAGTCTTCACTTAATCCTAAGCAACTATATACTTATTTCGATAGCTTTACAAAGTCCGGCAAGTGTAGATTTTTTATCTGTTAAAGAAAGGAAATTTAGTAAGTACGTTACAAAGAATTCTTAAGTAGATTTAATAAGAACTACATTACGAAGATTTCTTAAATAAGTTTAATAAGAAGCACGATACAAAGAATTCTCAAGTGAGTTTGAACGCTGCTTCCTTTAAGTATTATTAGTTTAGTTGCGTTTTCCGTTCTTAGCTAATTTTACCTCAACCTTTCTTTTCTCTAGTTTGAAAACGTATGCTCTCTTTGCGGAGAAGAGTTCTTTATGTTAGTACTTGCATATGTTATGCATTTATTTATTTTTATTAGTACTTGTACATATTCAATATATATATATATATATATATATATATATATATATATATATATATATATATATATATATATATATATATATATATATATATATATATATATATATATATATATATATATTTTTTATATATATTATATATATATATATATATATATAAATATATATTAGATTTATATATACACTCACACACTATAAGTATATATATATATATATATATATATATATATATATATATATATATATATATATATATATATATATATATATATATATATATATATATATATATATATATATATATATATGCAGATGCCTTTTTAATGTATTCTTAAAATTATTTTTTCATTATAGTCTGATGTCACACAAAGTTATGGCTTGTTTTAATATGAAAGGGACTAACTGCAACGAAAAAAGTAAGAAAGATGTTCATGATAAACTAAGTTTTGAATAATTAAAAGTTTAAGAGCTTATCATTAGTAATTTTTTCTTCTTTTACAATAAAATGTTTAACACATCATATTTTTCTTTAAAAATCGGCAAATTATTTTAAACCTTTTTAAAACATACAGTTGAAAGCTTTTCCTGATGGACAATGAGAAATGACAACATCTCATGAGAGATGTGTGGCCACTTATAAGAGTTGTGTCATTTTTTTCAACTCTCAACTCTTAACTTCGAAATATAAATAGGCCTCGACGCGGAAAAAAGAATTAAGCACGGTACTTCCAGAGACGTAGGAAAGAGTTGAACTGCAAACCTCATGAGAGTTGTAAGGCTAGCGCTCTTACAACTATTCTTCTAGCACACTAAAGTTGACAATAATTTAGCTAATTTCGACATTGACGAAACCCTGAAGTAACAAAACAGATTTAATAAAAGTCTGTTTTATTTACCTGTAAAGATGGTAAATGAGTCTAGTTTTCTGAAAGTTTTTAACGTTTTTAGTCAATTAAGCTGTTCTTGTTGGGTAGTTAATGGATTATTTTTTTTAAATTTCATTAGTTGCTTGTTTTTGTAACCGAAATAACTTTACTTATATGATTTGAAATTCAAAATTAATTAAAGTTGGTCTTTATATATTTATGCCTTTATACTTTCAACTTCTATTTAGCTAGCGTCATGACGAAAAGAAGCTAGGTTACGGTAGTCGATATCAAAGCGGAAGTTCAAAAGGTATTGGGGTATGCCCTAGCAAAGTTGTTGGCGGGGATGGTGGGCGTCTCCAGAAAGATACTGAAGCAAAATAGAAAGTTGTTTTTTGTAATTAATGTTTTTACGCCAGGAAATATGTGCTATTCTTTAATTGTATTTATTATGTTTGTTTAACATCGCTCTACCACACAATGACATCGTCTTTACGTCAGTAATCTGACGTCGTTCTGATGTTGGTTTAACATCGCTAAACGTTGAATGACATCGGAATTCTGACGTCGCCCGATGTCTTTTTTTCGACGTCGCCCAACCTTTCCATTTCCAAAGTAAATCCGACATCGATCCAACATCGATCCGACGTTGTTCCGACGTCGCTTTGCCCACTGGATTACGCGAAATTTCATTTCAAAATGTTAACTCGATTAAAAAATATAACCAAAAAGATGTTTGTCCAATTACTTTTAGACGCTACTGTATATATATATATATGTGTGTGTGTGTGTGTGTGTGTGTGTGTGTGTATATATATATATATATAAATATATACATATATATAAATATATACATATATATTAGGGTGGGTTTTTTATGAAACATGGAAATAAAGTTGCATTTTGTTGTCTCTAATAATTATATGTAAAAGAAATATAATAAAAATTTGATTTAGTTTTGCCAACTTTAACTTGAATTTTACTATATTAGGTCAAAATGATGCTATTTTACAACAGTAGTATAATTCCAGGATAAAAGCATAAAGATTTAGATTTTTTGATGATTCATGTTAATAATATTATAGTAATAGCATACAGAACTTTGCAAAAGTTTAGAGCACCCTACGAAATATAAGACAAAAAGCTGTTAGTGTTGTTTGTTGACTTCCGATAACATGATCCTGCACTTCATTATAAGATATATACTTACGTTGTTTGTTTTTTTGTTTTAGCTTAATTAGTTAAAATTAAAAATAAAAATGGCTACTGTTAAAACACGAAGTGAAACTGAACATGGTATACTTGGACAACCTAGACCATTCCAAACAAATCAACTGCCAACTTCTGCTGATGTTTTCAAAGCATATGACTATTTATTAAAAAATAACAATTGCGCAAGTGTTACTGAAAGAGCAACAGTCATAGCTAATGAAGTTAAAGCAATGCAGAGCAAAGCAATTATTCCTACCATTGCAGTCACCAGCTTAGTTATTCGCATAAAGAGACTAATTAACAAAGTACATGAGCTTGGTTAATACTCTGATTGCAAGAAGTCCTCTGCAACATTTAAATCAAGTTTACAGATGTTAGACCAACTATTCGATACTTGTCTGTGTAAGTGTTTTAATAATGGTGTTCGAGAAAGGTCAGCTTGTTCATGTCCACTACCAAACAAAATTCCAACACTTGAATGGGAATTCTGGATAGATCAAAAAACGGTACGGAAGATGGTAATAGGAAAAGTAGATAAAGAAGAAACAATTGAGCTGCAGAAGAGAGAAAAAAGAGGAAGTAAAACATGCAATTTACCGATTACAGATAAGAAAATGAAGTTTGATGAAGAACTTGATCCAAATGAAACATATTGCAGAGATAATGAACAGTCAAAGTCAGATGAAGAATTTTTGCCAATTGAGATGTCAGATGATAAAGTGATGTCAAGTTATGAAGTGATGTCAAGTGATAATGAGATGTCAAGCGATGAAGAGATCAAGGTTTACAACACTAAACAATATTCTGAGTTGTGTATGGCCATGGATAGGTGTAAAATCAGTAACAGGGATGCTTGTCTAATAGCAAATGCCGTACTAAAAGATTTAGATCTTATAACACCAGAGAATGCTATTGATCCAGCAAAACTTCGTCGTCAGAGAAATATGTGGAGGAAAAAAGAAGTTAAAAAGCATGCTGCTAGCATGCTGAAGTCCAAAAAGTACTTTGCATTGGATTTGATGGGAATCAGGCTTCCGTTAAAACAAGTGGCGTTTCCGTTAAAACAAGTGGCACTTCCGTTAAAACAAGTGGCGTTCGACGAAATTTCAAAGAAGAACATTATGTGATAGTGTCATTTCCGCAAAACAGATATGTCAATCATGTCACGCCACAAAGTAGGAAAGCTGTTAATATTGCACAAGAGATATTATTGAGCATCAACAACATCAAATCATCAGACACTTTAGGAGCAGTTGTTTGCGATGGTTCTGTGAATAACACAGGTCAACACAATGGAGTAATCAGAAAATTAGAAGAAGGTCTTGGGAGAACATTGCAATGGTTGGTCTGCTTGTTACATGCAAATGAACTACCTTTTAGAAAATATTTCTCCGTTGTGGATGGTGGACGTTCAACAGGTCCAGCTACTTCAACAGGTAAAATAGACATTGCATTAGATTTTGATCCAAAAGATTTAAATATTGTGAACTTTAAACATATACCTGTTAAAGTTGAGGATTTAAATGTTGGTGTCAAAAAAGATTTAAGCTCTGATCAGACCTTCTAAAAGCTTGCTTAGCTGTTCAGCAGGGATACACTGCTTGTGATCAAATATTGTTCCTCCAGATTACTATGCCAGGAAATCTGAACCATGCAAGGTGGCTAACAAAGGCCAATTGTATTTTACGTTTGTAGATGTCTAAGGAAAATCTTTCAAAACCATTGCAAAGAATTACAAGATTCATCGTAAATGTTTATGCGCCATCGTGGTTCAACATAAAGCGTCATTCTTCCTGCCTTGACGGAGCAAGAAACTTCTTTTATCTTAAGAAGCAGTGCTATGAACTAGGGAAAGAAGAGTGGAAAGTTCTTGAACCAGTGTTGCAAAATAACTGCTATTTTGCTCATCCTGAGAACATTCTTCTTGGAGGAGTTACAGATGAAAATGTATCAATTCTTCAGTTTTCGTGTGACATAATAATTGACGCACGAGCTACATCACAAAGTATCAAGATACGTGTCTTTGATAAATAAAGCATCAAGCTTGATCCGGAAGCTTCGTCATTCATAAAAAGGATCGACTGGTCTGTTGCTATCGCAACACCACCACCGCTTTTATCAACTGTTTCTAATGATGATCTTGAAAATTTCCAGTTCCACGTTGATGCTTGAGTGGTATTCCATCCCATTCTCAGGCAGTTGAAAGTTCTATTAAAGACATCTCAGCTACAACTATGAAAGTTTTCGGGCACAAATCACGACATGGAATGATTTTGCAGTGTCGCAAATCTCGAGCAGAATTACCGAAAATTGAATCTAAATCTGACTTCTTGAGCCATAACAAATAGCAAATAACTGAAATATCGATGTCGAGTAATGAAATATAGCATTAAACCACGTGTATTTACATTATACGATTATACAGTAATTTTAATTCCCAAAGTTGCGGATCCAAGACACGCTTCAATTTTATTTCAAAAGAATTTTTTTTCATAAGTAGACTGTAATGCAACATTTTAATAATGTTTCACAGCCCCAATTTAACATTAACATCATAATGACCCCCACCCTAATATATATATATATATATGTATATATATATATATATATATATATATAAATGTGTGTGAGCAGTTAAATAGAATAGTTTCATGAAAAATATTTTAATAAAGTGTTTAATGGACTCAATTATTTTATAAACACAAGTCTTTTTATGGAACAACTTGTAAAATGTTTTAAAAAATTTAGTCAATATAAAGCTTAGGTAATGCTTTCATAAAATGTGTACATAAGAGCAGTGCCGATTTTAGCACTACCAGCGCCATGGGCGAGATTTCTACGGCGCCCCTAACTCAATTTAACCCCATACAAAAAAAGGCTAAATTTCGCCCCTTTATATTTGGCGCCCTGGGCCATCGCCGAACCAGGCCCTACCCTAACGCCGTCACTGCATAAGAGAAAAAAATGATAATTTCTCGTAAGATAAAAGTTCTGTTTTTTTTTTTTTTAGTTTTGAAATTATTTTATACTTTATTAAATTAATTTCAGTAGATCTTCATATTACAAATTTTAAAACTCTGAAGAGGAAAAGATGCAAAGATCACTAAGTTCTTTTGAATCAAGAATAGAAATTGAAACAGCTAAAGTTAAAGTTCTGTATCTTCATCAAGTAACGTTAACAAGGTCAAAATAAACATAAAAATTGATCATTAGTTAATAAAAACCAAAACAACTATAATAAAAACTTACTAGCTTGAACAATTACATCTGAACCTTCAAGAATAGCATTAGAGGTAGTAGATTGAACTGAAAAAAACTTATCAGTACCATTTTCTAAAGTGAAATATATTCAAAATATTTTAAAAAATTAAAAATGTAAATAATGCACAAATATGAAAAAATACATACAGAAGTATTTTTATTGCATAAGATGTTTTTTAAATAAACAATGGTTACTAAGAAAATACTTTGCAGTTTTGTTAAAGTTTATTAACAAATAACCTAAGTATATGTTATAATTGCTGTTTATGGGGAAGACAATTTAGGCATGCGTCTAACTAAAGGTGTTAACAGATTTGAGTGTCTTTTATTTATATATTATTATTTGTATATGTTAATATTAAAGCAACATATTTGTAAGATAAGTTGTTGAAAATATGCATATAATAATGGACAAATTGAATTATTTAAATTTAGTAATGAATTTTGTGAACTAATCCTAAGCGTATTTTCTTTAATAGCAAGCTAAAAGTGAACAGCAAGCTAGGAGTGAAGCAACGGAGAGTAATCATAATCTACAAGAATTAGAAAATTAAATCGAAGAAGTTTAGATAAAATATCTCTGTTAATTCTAGCCCTAGTTGTAATCCTAACCCTAATAACAATATAAGCTGATTTAAAACAACTTAATACAAACTCCCATGTTTACACATTTCAAATGTAATTATATACATTGATAAACTTAACGTTTACCAAATATTGTATTCAAACATATTTGCATGCTTTTACTTACTTGACGTTGAAAAGTTATTATGAGTTGGCTGTAAAGAGCTTTGTTGAAGAAAACAGCAACCTTTGCATCCCATATATGATTTTTTTTCAGTGCATTTTGTCTTGCAACTTAGCCAGCCATCTTCGTCTTCACTGTAGAACTCCTCTCTATTATCAGAACACTTGATTCTCGGTTTTGACTGGCTTGTTAGTAGTAAAGAGAGAGAAAGAAAGAACACTTGCGGTACTAACATCTAAATATTACATAATATAAACAAGTTAAGAAATAAATTTATGTGTATTATTTTATGAACAGGAGGGGCCAGACTAACATACCTCAAAAGCCGAATTCAAATATATGCATGAGCCGCAGCCTTCCAATACTAAAATGCAAATGAAGAACTTTTCATTAAATAGTAAAAGTATATTTCATTAAAAAAAGGCAAATCTATTTATTAAGTATCACCTTTTGAAAAATTTAAAGCTTCACTATTTAATGTATCTCAATTACACAAAGAAATTTCTTAAAAACACAGAACATGAAGTTTTTGTTTGTTCGAAGAAAAATTATTAAGATTTCATTGAACATGTTTGAGATCCAAACTGAATTTTAATGAGCAAAAAATTCTTTCAGTAAAATTTTATCTTGCAGCTGCTGATTTGCTTTTTTCTTAAGTTAAAAACCTGGTGCAAAAGCGTGATTGTCCTGCAGAATTATGTTTTGCTAGCCTTCAGTAAAAGAGTTCTAAAACATCATATACCTTGTTTGGCCGTACAGATGCTGTTGACCAAAAGTAGAAAGTAACCAATTTTTGTTTTATAACTGAAATGTGAAAAATTTAATCTGGACCTTTGTTTAAACAAGGACAGGAATTGTTACAAGCTATTTTGCAAATAATTTTTTTTAATGAAACCATAAGAATTCTGATTTTTCTAATAAATTCCAGCTATTATTTTAACCATTAAATCAGTTATTCCTATAAAAGTCCCCTTAACTTTTTTTAAGTTTCATGTAAGAAGAACCATTGCTTTATCAAGTTTTGTTTCTTTTCTCCGAAAAATTTGAATGCCTTTAAATGTTACTCCAAAAATGTTACATAAATGATAAAGTTTAACTAATTAAAATCTAAGTTTAGATCATGAATCTTTTTTTTACCTGATTTTGTACCTTAGAATGCTCATATTAATACAGATTAACTGGAAAAAAATAAAAGCACTAGAGGTTCAGACTTTTAAACATTTTCTTAATCTTTTATAAACAACTTTTTTGGTGAGACTGTAATGGCATTGTTTATCAATAACACAACTGCATGTGCTAAGTTGATTTTAGAAGGGTACACATTTACTTTATACATTTGGGTTAATTTCAAATTTAAATTTTCAAAGGGTGTTCCAAGAAAGGATACACTGATGTGTAATGGAATTTATTCCATATTTAGTTGTCTGTTTTTGTGGGATGGTTAAGTTGTTAAAAGTGGCTGATCTTAAGTTATCCCCACACGTTGTCCTACTATTAAAGTAGTTACGAAATATGGAAGGAAGGAGACCGTATTGTTGATCCCAGACAAATGAACAATTTAGAAACTGAATTAAATCATAAAAACGAAGAACTTTGGATGTAAGATGCAGGATGTCAGTAGGGATGTTTCTTGGGCAGAAATTAATTATTCGTATTGCTCTATTTTGAAGCGAAACAATTTTAGAAAGAGAGACGGTTTTAGATTTTCCCCAAATTTGGCATGCATATTGTAAATGTGAACTAAAAATTGAGTGATATATAGATAGTAATGCTTCAAAATTAACTTAGTGTTGAATTTTTGGTAACATGCCGTTGGAACGGTTTAGTTTTAGAGTAGGGTTATTTATGTGTGTTTTAAATGAAAGTTTCTCATCTATCACAACACCAAGATAAGTTATTTTACTAGACATGGGAGCTTTTGGTTGCTTATCCTAAAGTTCAAGTATTTTGGAAGATTCTTGTTAGTTTTTTTAGAAAAGTTAGTATATTGCGTCTTTAATATTACTATTTTTGTTTTTTTAGTATTTAAATGAGATTTTATTTGCTCGGAGCCATTGAACAAGACTGGCCGTATCCTCATTAATATATTTATTTAGTTTTTTGAGGGAGTTTGTCATTAATTGAAGATTTGTATCATCAGCAAAATGATACGTATTTGAATGTTTGATAGAAAGATTAAGATCATTGATGCAAATAATAAAGAGAGGAAGACCTAATATGGATCCCTGAGGAATACCAATTCAAATGCTTTTAATGTCTGAGAAGGTGCCATTTAAAGTAACAAAAAGTTGACGGTTGGAAAGGTATTATTTTAATCATTGCCGCGTACACCATAATAGTTAAGCTTTGATAGGAGAATGTAATGATCTACGGTGTCAAAAGTTTTTTGTAAATCAATGAAAACCCCACAGGCAAATTTTCCATTATCAAGAGTAACTCTTATACCTTCTGTAATTTTGATAAGAGCGTGAGCTGTAGAATGTTTTTTACGAAAACCAAACTGGTGTTTATGTAAGCATTCATTTTGGTTTAGGAATTTTTATTATTTGTTATGCATAACTTTTTCAAAAGTTTTGCTCAATTTAGAAAGAAGAAAGATCGGACGATAGTTGGTGCAGTCAACCGTAGATCCTTTTTTGTGGACTGGAATAACTTGGGCCAGCTTGAAGACATGATCATGAAATATTCCTTTGCAAAATAATTTATTTAGGATGAAGAAAGATCATGAAATATTCCTTTGCAAAATAATTTATTTAGGATGATACTTCGTGGTTTGCTTGGAATTTTTGATACAAGTTTAAAAAGTTTTGTTGGTAGGCTGTTTGGTCCAACACTCTTACCTTCTATGATAGTGGAATTTATATAGTCGAGGGTTTCCTCTTCAGTTATTGGTTGCATATAAAAAGAGTTAATATTAGGATTGGTCAGATACTTTTGAAAGTTGAATCTAGAATTTGGAATTCCATTGGATATTTTTGAAGCAATCGTAGTAAAGAAATTGTTAAAATGATTAGAGATAGCTTTAGGATTAGTTTGTTGATTGTTGTTGATCAGTATGCTTGTTGGGGAGTAACTTTTATTTGGCTTTACATTTATCAACTCTTTTATACCTTTCCAGGTGTTTTTTATATTATTGATATTGTGACTAAGAAAGTTTGTCTAATATTCCTTTTTGCTAAACTTTATAAGATTTCTTATACAATTACTATATTGTTTAAGCTTTATAAAAAGTAAATTTTTCTTTCTACAGTCTTGATTTTAAATTTTTTTTATGAAGTTTATTTTTAATTGTTATTGACTTGAGAATGCCTTTCGTTAACCAAGGTTTATTATCATTAGTTACTTGATCTTTTGTCAATTTTTGTAAGGGGCATGTTTGTTCAAAATACAATCAAAAATTTTGATTAAATTTTTAATGGAATAATTGACATCTATTTCTTCTTTTATAAAGTCATCCCATTCATTATTTAAAATTTTGGATAAATTCAGCTTTTTTAATGTTTTTAAAGCACCTCCTAAAAATAGGTTCAGGTAAAATTTGCGTTTTGGAATGCGGCATTAATATAAGCTGAGCAAAATGATCAGATATTGAAGCGGTAAGATTGCCTGAGATTATTTCAGAAGAATAAAAATTTTAAAATATGTTATCAATTACCGTTTCAGAATGAGTGGTTATGCGTGTAGGCTGTATGATAAAAAGAAAAAGAGAATTTGAAACCACTGGTTCTAAAAAATAAGAAACTTGATTGGATGTATTGTATTTGACCAAGCCAAAGTCGAAGTTAATTTTCTTAAGATGAGAATTTAGGTAATGATCAACAAATTCAGATGGACACATTGTTGGATGACGATCTTAACAACCAACTATTAAGTTGCTTTTTTTAGCATTTATTACTTCAATAAATATAGATTCGAGTTGTTTACTTTTAACCAGGATCAAGTCAGTTCTAATTTTAAAGTTTAACTAGACTTAATATACATCAAAGCACCACCCTTTTTAGCTTTAGTTGGCGTGTGAACAGATACATATCCGTCTAAATCAGCATTAGTTATAGACACATCTTTATCATGCAGGTTAGATTCAGTTATACCAATAATATCAGGCATATTACTAACAGATGCTAATAGTATTTTAAAATCGTCAATTTGATATGGTAGTGAAGATATAGTTATATGGAGATAACTTACAGAATTTTGGGATAACTCATTGCACCTAGGAACATCTAAATATTTGCAGTTGATTGAAGTGTAAGATGAGTCATTGAGGTCCTCAAAAAGGTTTTTCAAATTTGGATTATCAGATAGATTTTTATCGAGGTTAAATTTCAGTGACTTTCCTGCAAGTGTGGTAGGTAACTCAAGATCAGAAATATTAGAGAAAGGAAGAAATTTTTTTGTACAGATTAGGTAGTACCAGCTATTTAAAGTTTTGATTTTTTCATATGTCAGTTCGTCAACTCGATTACATTTTATGTGTATCCACTTGTCACATAGATCACATTGGATAGCTGAGTGATTTTTAGCTACCGCTTTAAGGCATTTGCCACAAGGTTGCTTAACTACTATTATTAAAAAGTTACAGAAAAAAGATGATTGAAAAAAAAAAAAAAAACTAAGAAGTGAAAAAATCTAAGTGAGTTGCATAAAAAAGAAAATCAAGAAAAAAAGTATATGTATAATATGTACTATATGTATATATAAAAGTATATGTATATATATATAAAAAGTATATGTATAATATGTATGAAATGATTTGCTCGCAACATTAACAATTTTAAAATCATGCACAATAGTGAAAAATAGAAAACAACCAAAGTATTGAGTGAAATGTTCAAATTTAACAAAAGTATGATTATTAAAATGATAAGAGTAGACGGCGGTAAACAAACAAAAAAAAAGTAAAACTTAGTTAAGAAAACAAAAAGTATTGCTAATGTCAGTTAACAATACCTTTATCTTTTTGAGTACTTTTTAATATTATGCTTTTATCAACTCAAATTAATTTAAGGTGGTAGACTGCTAAAAAACATTGAAAAAAGTAGTTTTTCAAAAGTTGATTAGTTAAAAACTTTAACTATTGCTGTTTTTAAAAACATACATATTATTTTACAAAAAAACATAAAAAGGCCTAAAAAAACAGTTTAAACTTAGTAGGGTGATTTTGCTTCCCCTAGCAACGCTCATAGCAACGTCAAAATAAGGCAATTTTAACTAAATTTTACAAAATCTAAGCACTCAAACCAATAGCTACTTCTTTGTTTTTTGTTTTTCTATGTTTAAATGACATGGTGTGAAAGAACAACGTTGTTGAATTGGTTTATTACTATATATTAACTCGATAAAAGTGCATACTATCAACATGGGTTCTGCAGAAAGAAGAAATAAGTCTAAAAGCAAAAAACGTAAATGTTATAGATTACTTGCGAATAAAATTCACTTGACTTCTGAATATACTACTTCAAGTTCAAATAATACATCAAATAATACATCTCTAACAAATACTTCTTCAAGCAAATCAGCATCTGCTGAAAAGTTAAATTTACCTACTTCTGATACTCCAAGTATTAGTCAAGATAGTAATCCTGAATGTTACATTATATTTAATTCTGATGTCTTGAGTTCAATTTTAAATCTTGTTGGTTCTTGTCCAAAATGCCAATCTTTAATAAAATTGAATAATGATTTATCAAGAAAGAAAGGATTTTCACATCAACTTGTTTTGTCTTGCACTGCAAAAAAATGTCAATGGCAAAATGAGTTTTTTACCTCAAAAAAAATTGAAAAAAACAGTGATAATGAAACACAAGGCATGAAATCGTTTGACATTAATATCAGAATGTGTGTAGCTTTCAGAGAAATTGGAAAAGGTTATGCTGCAATGGAAAGTTTTTGTAACATAATAAACAGTCCACCACCAATGCAAAAAAAAACATACAATAACATTGTCTATAAATTGCATTCGTCTTATATCAAAGTTGCCCAAGATTCAATGAAGCGAGCAGCTGCACAAGCACAACGTACAAGTGAGTCTACTATTGGTGACCCTGATATAAAAAATGTTACTGTAAGTGTTGATGGAACGTGGCAGCGACGCGGTTTTTCCTCGCTGA
>QPEY01000038.1:824802-847618 GCA_014706445.1 Hydra viridissima
ATATAAGCATTGTTTCAACGTTATATTTCAACCTTGATTCGACGTCTTTTAGTAACGTTAAATCGACGTTTTACTATCAACGTTACAAATCCTTGCAAAATCGACTGCTTTAACAACGCTTAAGCAACGCTTTTTTAGTAACGTTTTTTCAACGTTATGTTGCGACATTTTTGTAACGTCTTTTAATAACGTTTTTTCAACGTTACGCAACAACGTTTAATCAACGTGTCTTTAACAACGTTACATATCTTTGCAAAATCGATTACTTTGTCAACGTTTCCGCAACATCTTTTGCGACCGGTTTTCAACGTTGATTCAACGCTGACATGTTTGCTGGGTATTGATCAAAGCCATGAACAATGCAACGCTGCAGTTAAAGGGGATGGTGGTGCTATTGGTTTAACACAAGACAAACACGCATTACGTTGTTGGATGATTGCAGGACCGGAAGTATCTAGGCTCGTTAAAGAATTTCTATATGGAATGGGTGAGGCCAATGCAGAATATAGACACCATGATCAGCAAGAAAATGTTCAGACAGCTTTCAAACATCATGTAAATGCCCTAGTTGATACACTAGTTGATATGGGCAACCCATTTCAAGATGAAGATGAAGTGCTTTACCGGCTTTCCATGCTTTTACTGGTAGCGATACAACCTTAGCTTTTTGTGGCAAAGGTAAAAAAACAGCATGGTCTACTTGGTCTTCTTTCAATGATGCAACTGATGCATTTTTGGCACTTTATGCAGCTCATGATCCAATTACGGATGAAACTTTGTTGTTACTTGAAAGATTTGTTATTTTATTGTATGACCGAACTGCTGAGCAAAAAAGTGTAAATTCTGCAAGGCAGTATTTCTTTTCTCAAAAAAGAAATACTGCCTTGCAGTATTTAAAAGAAGTGGCAGATTGACAACATTCCACAGACGCGTGACTCACTAATGCAGCATGTAAAGCGTGCAGCGTATCAGGCGTATATTTGGAGTCAAGCATTGATAGTATCGCCAACTTTAAATAGCCCTAGTGAATGGGGTTGGAAGTAGAAGAAAGGGATTGGCATCCAATATGAATGACGCTTGCTGAATGAATGCTGTCCTGAGTTAATTCAGTGCGGATGTAAGACAGGTTGTACAACACGCCGCTGTAAATGTGTTCGTAACAGCTTAAAATGTACTGCTCTTTGCAGTTGTCAAGGAGAGTGTACCAGAGATTGAAATGTAACAATGTATAGATTAATATTAACTAATATGCTTATTAAAAGTTGTTTTGGCTTCTTAGGTGCTTTAAACTTTTTATTGAGTAACAAGTTTTTTAGAAATATTTAATAAAAAAAATTAAAATTTTTTTTTTTAAAAAAAATGCAGGGGGGAGGGGGTATTTCTTGGGCAAGAGGGCCGTGCCCAAATCCCTTTCCCCTCATTGACGCACATCCAATCAATGTATACTTCGAATGATCTACCATCCATTAAATTTTGGCCAAAATTAGTTAAACGGATTAAAATTTAATAAGGTTTTTATAAATCCAAGATGGCGGTAACTGCCATCATGGATTCAAGACAGTTCTGGTCATGCTATGCTTTGCCACCATATCTTAAAATGATCAGCATAATTTTCTGTGTTATTGGTAAAAATTTCATGCTTTTATCCACTTGTGCACAATTTTAGTCATTTTTAGTGCTAATCTGCTGCACTAGTACATAAAATACGATTCAACCAAATAATCTTCACCTTCAAAAGATACTCAAACACTCATAAGAAAATATACTTTTAAAATTTGAAAAAGAGTGGAAGTGCCATTTTAACAATTTATAAAAGCCATCGAAAAGTAAAATTTAATTAAAACAGAAGCTTGAAACTGAATGTTCCTATACCGTATTTTATTGAATTACGGAGTGTCTGTTTACTACGCAGAATATAACCGGTTTTTGAATTTTCGAATAAAACACATAAATAAAATTGATTTTAAAGCAGGTGGTCACAGAGGTCGCCTGAATGTTTTTGCATGGCAATAAAGTCAATTTGCAGTAGCTATATTTTATTCAAAAAAAAAACGAGGCGACCTCTGAAATGCTCAAATAAGTCAATGTTTAAAAAATCAAAAAAGCAACAAAAAATACTATGCAAAATCCATTTTTTTCTATTTCTAGTATTACAATTATTAAATATATTATTTAAATTTCGCATAAAAATAATGTAGAAATTTAAATTTTATCATGTACTTTAAAAGGATTTTAACAAAAATATGAGTTTTTCAAAACCTTGAAAAAACACATTTAATATCAAAAGTTTAGAAAAACTAAATCTTTTTTTTTTTTAAAAAAAAAAAAAAAAAGTGATTTAAAAACAGAATGCAAAAAAAAAAAAAAAAAGCCTTAAAAAGTTTAAATATGAAAAATCACTAAGAAATATGAACAAAATCCTATTTCCATTTCATTTTGGTATTTACATATATATCCAATACACAATAAAGCTAGATAAAATTAATGCGGCGAAGTTTTCAAGCCTTCTTTTCCCTCGACAACTTCGTTTTCAAGCTTTCCACATTCTTTCGACATCACGAAGACGATCTTCTCCGCTAAAATAAAAAATATTTATCGAACGTCATACTCATCTACTGACGTCATCTACTTAATTCAATCATAAAGAAGAAAGTATTTCAGTTCTCAATAAAGATAAATTGTTGGTGAAAATCTTTTTTAAAGATAATGTTGTGATGACGCTTCCAATAATTGTGAAAAGCAAAAAAAAAAAAAAAAATTGAAAGGGAATTTATTGGAAAAAATTTACTCACGTGCGCTGACATCAGAGCAAACTAAATAAATAAATATTGAAAGCATAATCAATTTAACAAAACGCAAGTTTTTTACTCAAATTACAATTAGAAAAGTTACTTATAAAATACAATTGTGTAACAATGCAACACTTTTTTCTCTCAAACAATATTCTAAAGTCTTTAAAGTTAAATAGGATTACGAAGGAAAATATAATAATAACCAGCACTTACTAAAATATATGCATCTATAAAATGATAAATTTTTGTAATTTAGATAGCAGACCCCCTAAACTTAAAGGCGGCTTAAATTTTTATTATAGAACGTCATTATAATTAAATTTGTGCTTTTTTTATTTTATGAAAACTTTTTTTAAACATTACGCAGCCTAAAGACATAAAAAATGAATTAGGCTTTTATTAAAGTACAAAACCTTGTAAAAAAAAAAAGGAAGGAACAACACAAAAATGAAGACTTGCAGAAATTTTCAAGTCAAAAACTTAATAAAATGGGAAAGTTCGTTTTATGTGTTGCTAAATGTGATTCTCTTTCTTCTCTTTTATTGTCTATGAATACTTTTTAACAAATTGCTTCTACTGTTATTGGATGTGTAAGACTTTTTTAGTCAAAACTGAAGTTGATTTTCATTTTGTCCTTTTATCCATAAATCAACCGGTTTTTATGAAAAGTTTTTTAAAAAAACTCATTCTAACTGCTCCATCATTAAGTTCTAAAACAGCAGATGATACAGCTATTTCAACAATACTTCAGCTTCAATATACATCTTTAGGACATTTTTTCCAAATGAAGTTGTTGATTGCATCGTTACTATTTTGTTCCTGTACGTGCAAACATTTGGATAGAACTTCATTGCTGCTTAGATTTAGAAAGATGGTTTTTAAAAGTTCCGTTTTAAAACCCATCTTTCAAGATCTAAGCATTCCATTCCAACTTTTTTTATTGATGTTTTTTTTATAACAAAACTTAATATTATAGAAATACCATATATCTAGATATATCATTTATTATATATGATATATATAAATATAAAGTATTCTTTATGTAACCCCTTTATGTGAGTTTCTTAACATTGGATAAACTTTTTAGGTTCAAGTAAACAGAATTAAGAAACTCTTGAGTGTCTATCAAAAACCTTAAGAAACACACAAAAGTTCAACCTAATGTTTAAATTTTTTATTAGAAGAAAGGAGTCAATTATCAAATCATCATTAACTTCTAATATAAAAATCCACGAATATGATATCACAGGTAACTTATTCAGTTTAAATCACTGATGTTGTTAAAAAGCAAGTTAAATTTTAAAATAATAATTTACATTTAAAAAACAACATGAAAACTGTAGTTTTTATGATATGACAGCTTTTTATATATGCTACATGTAAAAAATATGTTTTATATAAAAAATAACACAAAAGCAATAACAAAAAGTAATTTTTTTTATGATATAATTATATATAACTTTATTCATTTTTTGTTTTAGAAGCATTATGAGACATGTGATAACAACAGAAGTAGAGGGTGGTTGGGATCCAAATAATAAGATACAAACAGTTGACAACATTTTGACAAACTTCACCTGAATGAAAAGCTAATGACATACTTAAAGTCAAACTTTCAACTCTTAAAAGGAGAATTAAAGAAGCTTGGCAATCAACAGGTGGATTAAATAAACTATATTGTATTCCATATAATAACAGTTCTATTAAACTGCTTTCAGCAAAAACTTATTCAATATTGCTTAGTTTCTTCACAAATGGCATAAAGGTTGAGTCCTCTTAAGGTAACATTTGAATATGCTGCAAAACTTGAAAAGAAATTTTCACGTTCATGTCAAGGTTGTACAAAACTATGGAAAACAAATAACAGCCCTGGTGTTGATTGGTTTAAAGCTTTTTTAAAGCATCATCCAGAACTTGTTATAAGAAAACCAGAGGCAAAAGCCAGAGCATGTTTTTGCTAGAAGAGGAGAGCGCTATATTGGCTCTGTTACAGGTGCCAAGTGAGATATCTTGGTAACAATATGTAATGTAGTAAATGCAAGTGGGCTATCATTAACACCATTCTACATATTTCGGCATGTCCATTTTAAGAAAACTCTTTCTAAGAAATTCAATTCCTGGTTCTGTTGGCACTGCCAACTAATCTGGATGGATGGTGGAATCAACCTTCAAGGAGTGGTTCAATCATTTTGTAAAATGCGGTCATTGGAGAAAAATCTCTTAAGCAAGTTAAAATTTTTTTCCTTTTGGAATTTAATTATTAGTTTAGATATATTACATAAAGAATCATATTAAGATAAATTATCATCGTTAAGATCATATTATAAAAATCATATTATAATTGAAGTAAGTATATGAAATAGTTATATATATATTTTTATTAGATAAAGTAGAAAGGATTTAAATTTTTATTAGATAAAGTAGAAAGTAGGGATGGCAAAATCCCGGACATACTAAATCCCGGGATTTCGGGGTTGAGTAATTTATCCCCGGGAAATCCCGGAATTTGATAAAAAACAGAAACAATCATTGGCGGTGAAGCATGTGAAGAACAAAGTAATCATTAAATGCTGAAAAATGATTAATTTATTGATAATATAATTATATTATCAATAAATTAATCATTTTTCATTTTTTAGTTAACTAAAATAGTTCATTAACTAATGAACCTAAGTTATTGAAATTATAAAACAATTCATTAAAAAGATAACACAATATGATAAAAATTATAATTAAAAATAATATGAATATAAATGAATATACAAGAATTTTATTTATTTTTGAAAGTATCACTTTAAAAAACTGAAAGCGTCAATCTTTTCGTCGTTTAATCGCGTTCGATTTTTTAAGCATAAAAACCCAGTTACACTTTCTACCCTTATAGGTTATAGATTAAAAATATTTACTTAAGTTCTAATTTTTTTTTAAGTTTCTAAAGTTCTAAAGCTATTTCAATTTACGTTTCTTTATCAGATCTGTAATTCAAACTGAATCTGTTACTGTGAAATTGAAAAAAACCACTTTGAATAGTTGAAGAACTTTTTAGAATCACGCATACATTTCGTCGCATAAGAAGTATTGGGTTCTAATTTTTTTTTGTTGTTGTGAAAATTTAACTTTCAATTTATCTCAGTTAAAATGTTTTATTCCTGTCATTTTTTATAATTAAAACTATACCTCTTTTTTGTAATTTATGTTTCATAATTAAACTGATAATATTATTTCTATAATTTTAAATTTTTTGTTTTTATTACTAATTGTTAATTAAAGCTTTTATCAATAAATTCTTATAATATAAAAAAAAGCAGATAGAACCCTCTAATTCTCGTGCGACGATTTGTAATTTAAATGAAGCCGAAAATTCGAAATTAAACTAATTAAAATATTGCAAAGAGAATAAACAGCTATGTAACAAGTATTTTACCAAAGACTACATTTACTAGACACTTTATGATGTACGAATAATTTAATAGCTTAATCCCTATTTATCTTTACTTTTTTTTATTACATTCCCGAAATCCCGGGAAATTTTTGTGAAAAATCCCGGGAATACGGGATCAACAATTTATACGGAATCCCAGGATTTCGGGATCCCGGGATTGCCATCCCTAGTAGAAAGGATTTAAAGTAGAAAGAATTTTAATTTTTTAAATCGTTTATATTTTGTTTGTTTTAGTTTTTCTTTTAGCAGTTTTATTTTTACTATTTTATTTTTTAGAAGGAAAATAGGGGTATGGATGTTATTTAAAGTTATACTAATGCTATTTCCATAAAATGGTTATTATTACTTTGAAATTTCTGTGATGCTATTAACTATTTTTGTTCTTTTTTAGAAAATTAAGAAAAATAAATTAAAATATTGTGCCAACACTGACATGGCATATCACATGTTATTGCATGTAAAGGTTAAATTTTGTTATGAGGATTACAGTTCTTATGAAAAAAAAAAGAAGGTAAAGAGTGTTGTTTGTAAATATATATTTTGTATCTTTTTAAATTCTCTTGCATCATTTTTAAAATTTTTGTTTGCACACATTTATTGTTTGCATATATGCTTTTTTGATATCTATGTGTATGTGGTAATAAGTGCTTTATAGTTGTTTTATCAGTGTGTTTTTATAATAATGTAAAGTGTTTTTTTATTGTTTGTGTATATGTTAATATGTGTTATATAATTGTTTTAAAAATGTGTTTAAATATGTATATAAGGTATATATTTAACCTTATATACATATTTAAAGACATTTATTGTGTTTATAGTTGTTACATATGTTTATATTATGTTGTTTCTGTGTTTTCAAAGTGCCGTGACTTGGTAAACTTGTTGAGCAAGATTTGTCAACATTGCCAGCCAAGTGATGTATTTTTAACAGAGGGTTACACAATAGTGTTTAGTGTCAAACTGTTACTGCTTTAGGTCTAGCTGTTTTCAAGCCTTTATTATTATAGATTATTCTAAAAATACATAATAATGTATTTTAATAACATTTTGCGTAATGTTGTTACTTATGTTTTGTTATATATGAATGTTATCTTACTTAAGTTATATTATATACATATTATATTAACTTGTGGTGTGCGCTATTGTTGTGTGTTGTTGCTGTGATATTTTTTTGTTATCTTTTGAGTTAATAGACATTTGGCTTATCTTCATGTTGGTGTCTATTGTTAAAAATGGTAAATAGGTAATTTTATTAAAAATCACTGCTTTTAATCATTCACTAAAAGCCAATACAAATTATTTTGCCACATATGCAATTTGTTTTATCTCAATTTGATTTTTTGTCTTTAGCGCTGTTTACTACATGATTTTGGTATAAATATTTTGGAATTATTTTGTAAAAGCTAACATGAAATAATAATGTAACATGAAATAATATTTTACAACTACTACTCTGGTAAGTCACAACAGCTTTTCTCTATAAGGTACATTGATTTTCATTTTTTGTATGTAATGTTTTTCTTATTTATTCACTTATTAGTATAGTTAAATAAATGAAGCATTTATATCTGTACCTCAAAAGTCCAAGGTCAGTTGTCACATTTTAGAATTTGTCCAGGAGAGAGGAAATAGTAAAATAATTAGTCTTTATTGGCTTATTCTTAATGGTTAAATTTGTGTTATTTTTTTTCGTGTTTTATTTAATTTGTCTTGAGGCACATGAAACATAATTTTGACTAAAATAAAAGATAAAAAGTTAAATAAAAAAAAGTGAAAAGTCTTTTCTGGACAACAGACATTTTTCCTTTGAAGATTGTGGGGACACCAGACCCTTTATATTGACCTAACTTTGTTTCACATAGGACAACAGTCTTTATACCTCTGTCGTAGGACAACAGTCTTTATACCTCTGTAGATACTGAAAAAACTAAAAAGGTCTCATACATAACTCATTTTCACAAAAAACTGGACAACCGACCTTTGTCTTCTGAGGTACAGATATTAAAATTTAAAGTTTATTTTAGTTTATAGTTTTGGTTTAGTTTAGAGTTAATTTTAGTTTACTTTTTGTCAGTTTTAGCTTCAGTTATCTTTTTTCTTACTTTAGACAACGTTATGGAGGAAATGAGGGGAATAGGTAAAAAAAATTATAATTACATATTTATTTATATGGAAATATTATTTTATCAATTATTCTGAGGTATAATTTTTGTCTTTAGTGTCAGGTAGAAGCATAACTGGTAGGGCTGTGTTTTAAATTTTATATATTTTTTATGGAGAAATATGTGCAATAGGTGAACGAATTATTTAATATAAATATGACATTTTTAAACTGTTCGCATTTTACTCATATTTTTATTAAAATTAAATTTTTCACAAGTTTAACCCTACTTAATTTACTCTCATTTTTTTTTTTTTTTAATATTTTTAGCATCCTCTTCATCCTGTGAAAATGGTGAGGTTATGCTTTATATTTTGATTTATATTATGAAACATATCAAGCTACTGATAATGGCTTTATGTGTATAGAACATGAAGAATGGGGAAGGAAATTAGCAAACACTATTGTTACCAACATGTATTTCAACAATGAGCAACATTTCAAAAATGGAAACATCAGAAAAATGACGTTTCTGCTTTTAAAGTTCGACAAAATATGAAAGATTAACAAATAAACACATAACAACACAGTGAATTCAACATTGCAATTTCAAAATGGTAAAGAGATGGTTTCTTTAAAAATCAAAAGAATATTTACTTTGGGGAAAATTTACGATATAAATGTGCTATTTCTTTATCTGTAAGTTTATGAAGCTGTACATTTAAAAAAGTTTCTTAGATCATAGTTTTAGGGGAAAGTGGGGAAATATGAGATGGTGGGTAATATAGGCATCTAAAATATCTTTTAATAGATCCAACCATCATAAAGCTCGCTGAAGTGAAAACCAGGTTTGTATTAGAAGACTACTTCCACAGATAAATTACAACCCTTTTAGAGAAAAAGCATGTTGAAATCATGTCATCAGATGAAAAAGGGAGGATAGAAACAACAGTGATATACATGAGTGCATCTGGTGAATATGTCTCTTTAATGATTACCTTTCCTTGAGCACGGATGAAGATGGAGCTAATGGAGAGGCACTACCTGTATCCATTTATTCTTGCCAAAGACTTATGTACAAAATGGCATAGACATTTTGTTTACTTAGTCAAACCCAGTTAGGTAAGCCCAGCTTTAATGCTTTTGGATGGACATGCTTTACATACAAAAAATTTAAAGGCAAAAAACCTTAAAAGACAAAATCATATCATAATGATTTGTCTACCACCACATTGTACACACAGAATACAACCTCTTGATGTGTCATTCACTGACAACATACAATGATTCTGAAAGACAACTATGGCAAAAATCATATCCTGGGCGAATCATAACTGAACTTCAAATTGCAAGCATATTCACTAAAGCTTTTCTTCATGTTGCCAGCCTAGCCACAGCAGCTAATGGGTTTGAGACGAGGGATTTGACCTGTCAATTGAAACATCTTTTAAAACTGGCAATTTAAGGCAGCTGCAATAACAGAAATTCCAGTAGCACCTACAACAAATATAATGAAAGAACAAGAAATGAACACAACAACCAATTTGAGATAAAAGATACCATCATTATTCAGCAATACTAATTCAAGACCTGTATTTTTTTTTTTTTTTAATATTTTTAGCATCTTCTTCATCCTGTGAAAATGGTGAGTTTATGCTTTATATTTTGATTAAACAAAATTGCAAATATCTTTAATTTTTATTATATCCTTCTATTTGTAATTTTAGGGCCGTTAACATTTGAGCAATACCGAAGTTATCGCTCCCAACACCCAGGGCCTCTCTCAGAGAGGTCCTTCAATAAGTGGTGTTGTAATGGCGGTATGGATGAGCCATTCTTTAAATGGAGGGCTCATCCATACCGGGGTATTGGGAGACACCAAAGAAAAAACAGCAACTAAAAGGTCGTAAATGTCTTCTATCAGTAAAGTTATAATTTTTTTGTTGCTGCTTTTTCTTCAGTGATTTATTTTTTTTAATAATGTAATTTTGTTTTTTTTTTTTGTTTTTTTTGTAATTTTTTTTTTAATAATATATGTTGGATATTTGGTTTGTTATTGTCTTTTTTAATTAAAATTTTAATTGTTTTTCACCAATTAAACTTAAATCTAGTTAAATTGATTCATTACCCAATCATCACAATATGATGCTACATTCTATTGTTAAAAATAATTAATTGGTAGTTTAATTTATTGAACTCACTGCTTTTAAAATTTTCTATAAGCCAAGACAATGTGTTTAGCTATGTAAATGCAATTTATTTGTATCTCAATTTGATTTTTTATCTTTAATGTTTATAGTTTGGCTCCTTAAACCATTTGTTATTTTGCTTTTTAATTAAAATATTTTAAGTCTATTGTAATGTCTTTTAAATTAAATTAAAGTTTATTAAAAGCCAACATGAAATAACGTCATAAAACAACACCGGCAAGCCGCATCATGACAGCAGTTTAAATATGACAACAGGTTACCGAAAAGCAGGTAAATTGTTTTCCAGTTGCTTTTTTTGTTTTTTTTTCTATGTCTACTTATCTGTTACAATTTCTATTTTAGGTTTGTCATATGACGCATTAATGCAATATAAAAGATCAAAGCTTACATATTTTTTTAAATTTGTTATACACATGTTTAATTGTAAATTAACTTTTTTTTGTTTGAAACGTTTTTGCACTCAACTGCTTAGGTATTTTTAATAAATTTTTTTAGTTGTGTGCATTTAACATTATAAAGACAATTTCTTTTTTAAAGAAACATGTATCAAGGGGATACCAAAAAATTAATAACTCGTGTATAATTTATGTTCGCTTTATATTAATCTTATTAGTTAAAGTTCATGTTATAGAAAATATAACAAGAATTTAGGTTTACTTTTTCGTCAACTTAAAGCATGATGAAGTGTTATTATTTTGTGTCAGTAACTAAAAACGTATAGTGTTGAACTTAGTAACGTCGAGAAAAAAAAACGTATTGTGTTGAACTTAGTAATGTCGAGGAAAATATCGTATTATTATAAATGCCATGGCCTACTATATAACATGGCCGGATTTGTTGCCTTGAACGCAAAAAATTAGTGGGCCGAAAAAACACGAGTTTGAAGTTTACAATGAACCGATTTAACAATCTTAAATTAAACTTTTTTTAATTCAAGTAATACTTTATTTTGCAATGCCAAAAAAGTGTTGTGTTGTTGGTTGTAGAAGTAATTATAAGCGAAAGATTGAAGAATGTTCCAGTAACAGCAACCACGTAACATACAAAACTGTGTTTAGTTTTCCTGATAGCAATCAGTTAGATCTTCGAAATTGTTGGATTAAGTTTGTCAACCGAGCTGATTGGAGCCCCACAGAAAACTCAGTTATATGTATCGATCATTTTGAAGATAAATATTTGAAAAGAGGTAAACGTATAACATTGAATTATTGCGAAAATCCTATACCAACAATTATTACCAACCAAAACATCCTATCAAAGCCATCTTTAATTCAATCAACCTCAGCTTTACGTAAGCCCCCTGCAGTTCGTATATATTCTCATCCTTTTCTCGATGAAACATACGATTTTAGAAAACATGATACAATTAAAAGCATTATAGATCTTAATGAAAGTTTTTGTCCAGCAGGATTTTCATTTAAACTAGTTGATAACCGTGTGTTATTTCTTCGAATTTATTTCGACGACGGGGATGTTACTCCTAACATTGACAGTATTACTATTGATAAAGACTTACATGTAAAGCTACATATGAAAGGTATCCCAGTTCCATTGCCTAAATGGTTTAGAGAAGGCAGTGTTTGTAAATTGACCAGTGCCAGTATGCTTGTTAATTTTGTTTCTTATATGCATGAAGTTGCAAAGAACGTATCAAAAAGTGTATTATCAGATTTATATAAATTATCTCTTTATAAACCACAAGGACGTCCAATCTACACAAATGAAATCATTAGATTTTCTCTAATGCACAGATATACATCAAAACAGGCTTATACTTTGCTATTAGAAGAGTTTCCACTTCCTTCGTTGTCTTATTTAAAATCACTTTCAAAGGGTGGCATTGATCCATTATCAGGATTATTATTACTTTTGGAAAATGGTAGTATTAGTGCTGACTGTGTTGTTTTAATTGATGAGATGTATTTACAAAAAGGTGTCCAATATCATGGAGGAAGTTTAATTGGTGCTGATGATGATGGTAATTTCTATTCTGGTATAGTTGTGTTCATGGTGGTTAGCTTGAAAGAATCTATCCCCTTTGTAATTAAGGCCTGTCCAGAATTTCAAATTTCTGGTTCTATGATTAGTTCACATATAGAAGAAACGTTAGATACTTTATATAAAGCATCTTTTAATGTACGAGCTATAATAACTGACAATCATGCAACAAATGTTTCAGCATTTAAAATTCTACGTTTAAAGTTTGGTGAACAAGATAATGAAATATATTTTACTTTTATGGGACACCGGGTTTACAATTTATATGACAGTGTTCATTTACTGAAAAACATTAGAAATAATTTATTAAATTCAAAACGGTTTGTATTTCCACCTTTTGATTTTATTGAGTTTGATGATATTATTCATGTTGAAGCTGGAGAAATTTCTTGGAGTTTATTGCATAATGTTTATGAGAAAGATGAATTGTTACCTGCTAACTTAAAAAAAGCTTTCAAATTGTCTGCCCAAACTTTACATCCAGGAAACAACAAACAAAGTGTTCCTTTAGCTTTAAATATTTTTGATGAAACCACCTCTGCTGCAATCATCAGCTATTTTCCAAACGAAACTGCAGCTGCTGGATTTCTAAGGCTTATTAATATTTGGTGGACTATTTCTAATTCAAAGGTAATGTTTAATACAAACAATAGGATTGGTAATGCAGCTATTCCAGGTGACAAAAAGTCACAATTTTTTCGAGTTTTTGCAACATGGATTAATGAATGGAAAAACTTGCAGTTTCAAAGATGTAATAAGTATACTTTATCTGCTCAAACAACTAATGCATTAATTACAACACTGAAGGGTACTGCAAGTCTGATTGAAGATTTATTTTCAGAAGGATATAAATATGTTTTAACTAGCAGGTTTCAAACTGATCCATTAGAAAGACATTTCAGTAAATATCGACAAATGAGCGGTGGAAGATTTTTAGTCAGTTTACGTGAAGTTCAAAGCTCTGAAAAGATATTATGCATGAAATCCTTAATTAAAGCCAATATCAATTGTTGGACGAGCAATCTTAAACTTGATACAAAAATTGACAAAAATGAACTTTTAATAAAATTGGAAAAATATAGCAATGAAATTCAAGAGAATGAGCTTTGTCATGACTCTTACGAAGTTGCAATCAATATATCTGGTTACATCACGAAAAAGATTGGGGATAAATATAACTGTTCTAACTGTCTGAAATCATTAAGTTTCAATAAAGTCTCAACAGAATATCTGGAAATTCTTTCACGTGGTGGTTTAACAAAACCTTCCAAAGAATTAGCTAACTATGTTTGTAATGGGTTTATAATTCTGGACACTGTAAAGAAAATGTTATTAAAGTATTCCCATGATATAAAAAATGCATCCTTGCTAGCGCTAGAAAAATATCAACCAAGTGATAGTGATTTTATGTGTATAGAACATGAGGAATGGGGAAGGCATTTGGTAAACACAATTATTACCAACATATATTTTAACAATGAGCAACAAATTAAAAATGGAAACATTAGAAAAAATGAAGTTGCTGCCTTTAAAGTTCGACAAACCAAAAAAGACAAATGAATAAACCCATAACAACATAGTATATGTATATTGTTTTTTTGAGAAACAAAAGAAACTTGACTTGATTAATCTTTTTGTAATATATGTAAATGCTTTCAGTAAATGTGTACATTTAAAAATTATGCTAGTTTTACTAACATTTTTGTTAATTTTAGTTGTTTGAACCAATAATTTTAAGACTAAGATTTTGTAGATTAAAATTGATGGCTAAAATAGATAGTTCATTCGGCTTAATGCAATCATGATTTATTATTAGCTAACTGTTTTAGTGTTTGAAGGTTAAGAATTTTGGTAATAGTAATAATTATAGCTAAGAGCAAATTATTTAAATATTATTAATGTCTTTATAGAATTACCTTCAGGTTTTGATTCAAAAGCTAAAAACCTAAAATCAGCCCACTAATTTTTTGCGTTCAAGGCAACAAATCCGGCCGTGTTATATAGTAGGCCATGTAAATGCCTTACACTGATATGACCTGTGTCAGTTAAAAATTACTCAAATAATGTTAAATAATTGGTAAATTATTTCACCTCTGCATACTTTTCATTTTAATTTTACAGATGGTTAAATTTTTTCAATTTGAAGGCATTTTTCTAAAAGGGCATTAGTTAAGGTTTCGCAACTTTAAATTGTGGAAAATAGCCACTATAAATTAAGTAACAGACCAACCATAACCCGTATTACGGGTTGCTTTTTGCTAGTATATATAAATATATTACCAATAAGGATAAACTGTCAGTGAAAAATCTTTTACAACATTTTTTTACAATATCAATCTTTACCTTTATTATCTGATTTTTTCTTTTCAAACACACCACTTCTTAGAAGATTGTTTTTCTCTTCCGCTGAATAAAAAACAGTTATTTAATGTTACATCCATCAACTCATATTTAACTTTTTATGAGGAAACAATTTCTTTTCCCAATAAGAATAAATGGTTGATAAAAACTCTTTTTTAAATGTAACATCGCTTTCAATAATTATGAAGAGTAGATAAAAAGAAAAGGCAATTTTTTAAAATGCCTGTAAAAAACAAAATCAGAAAAAATTACTTACGTGTGTTGACATTAGGAGCATGTTCACAATCTAAATTAAAATTGAAAGCGCAATTTCTTTAATAAAATGCAATTTCTTTTTCAATAAATGTTCTAAATTCCCTAAACTAAAGTTAAATAACAATGAGGGAAAAAATAATCAAAACCAGCAGTACTGAAAAAGATGTTACTATAAAACAGATGAATTTTTGTAGTTTACAAAAAATTAAATCTTTAAGCGAAAGGATTTAAAATCCAATTGTTTAAAAGACAAAGTCTGAAAAATTGATTTTTTTTTTAAGTTTTCATATTAAAATTACATTCCTAAACGAAGGGATTCAAACTCTTAACTCTTTTGAAACAAAAAAAAAAATAATAGAAAATTAAAAAACTACAGAAAAAATAAAACTACTTTATTAAGTTTTGAAATGCACACAAACTTGTTGTAATAATTTATAGAAGTTTAAAAGGAAGTTATTTTTTAAAATAATGAAGAACAATTTTTACAAAATTTTTTTACATTAACAATTCTTACCTTTAGAAGTTTTTTTCTTTAAACTTGCATGCCATTTAACCCGAATAGCAAATACTAAAATTACATCGCAAAATTGCCGTTTAAACAGAATAGCAATGAGTAAAATTAGGACAATTACAACAACTGGCACCCATATTTTATAATGCGAAGATTGCTTTCTTGGAATCGCCAAAATTCTTGTGGTTTCTGAAAAATATATACATGTATAAATATCTGGTTAGCGTTTCCAATAAAACAATTGCAAATGGTAGTTATATTAAAACGATTTTTTTCAAATAAATAATAGATAAACAAATAAAATAAAAAAACTAACAAATAAAAGTAGTTTTTGAGGTTTAAAAAATATACTAAATGTACAAGCATTTGTAAGCATAAAAAGTAAATAACTAAATAAAGCTGTATATCTATATTAGGGTTATGACTTTTTTGAGACATTATATTACTGGGTCATAGATTGATAAAAATTTGTTCAAAATTCATGAAAAAAAATTTTAATTTGTTTAAAAAAAATTCACCCACAAACCAAAATATTGTTTACACGACATATGGATAAAGAATTAAAAATTTTACAATAGAAATTGTTTAAATTTAATTTTTGTAAATGGAGAGTACTTAAGTAGTTTTTAAGCATTTAACAGTTTATTGTTACAGTGTGTTACACTGTAACAATAAACAACATACTTAACACATAAATAACACACTGAAATACAAATAGGTACAAGATTACAAGATTAAATATCAATTCTAAAAGAACGAAAAGCTACTGCTAAAAAGAATGTGAAGCATGTAGCATAGTATACAATTCTTATGTTTTGTTAGACAAAATAAATCTAAACTGAAGGTTCTCTTTCTTTTTAGGACACTTGATTAAACATTTCAAAATGCAATATTCTCTTCATTTCTTCTTTAAGTTTAACAGCTTCTTTAATGGTGAATCTGAATATGCCAGAATGTGAAGGTTTCTGAACATCAATCCCATCTAGAAATAATTGTTGCTTAATGGTTGCTGCTTTTCTGGTTGACAACTTTGAATTAGTTACTAATTTGGCTGCGGTTTTGGTATTGTTGTACTTTTCGCTTGTACTTATGAACTATTCTTCAGAATCTTCAGACTCTTGAAATTCTGTTTCAGTCGCAGATTTGGAAGCTGAGTTGTTGCTGTTGCTGCTGCTGTTGTTACAGTAGTCTTGAAGGACATTTTTCTTCTTTTTGATGGATGGATAGTTTTAGAACTCACAGACATCCCAGTTGTATACCCAACCTGTCCTTTGCTTTCCATCTGAAGATTATACAACTTTTTGTCCTCACTAGAGAGTCATTCACAATCTTTTTTTGTGATGTCAAAAACTTCATTCAATTAATCATATTTTCCTTGTTTTACACATTTATTATAATTTAGAAATATAGTGTAATGTGTCACTCTCTTAAAAATGAAACCAAAATAAAACCTGTTTTCATTATCTTTGAGCAAAGGTTCATCATTTATGACACACATATTAATCATTTCAAAAAGTTAAAAAGTTGTAATCCTAATATATATTTATAAATATTTAAACTTAACTAAGTGAATACATATATGCATGTGGTAAATTGTTTGCTTGCTTATATGAAGCTTATTTCATGCACTCAAAAGGTTTGCATACTGTAATTTGGGGTGAATAGGGACAATTTTTACTATTTTCTCGTTTTAATGAATTTATTTTCTAATAAACCTTTTAACCTTATGAAGCTCAGTAAACAACATCACAATGCTAAATATGTTAAATTTGATTGGAAGATACAAATAATTACTTAATTATTTCCAGTTCTCTTATACAACTTCAGCACTATAGGCTTAAATGAAAAAATACTCATATGAAATATCAAATTTTTATGGTGAATATCACCTGTGACCATAGTTAAATAAAATCACTACTTAGCAATTAAATTACATAATTTTCCTTGGCATACTTTTACCTCTAGCGATAATATTTTTGCAAACAGTTTAAACTAACAAGACTAACATATAGACTAACGTTTTAACTTTCATCTGAAATTAAAGCTAATAACCTGTACATTCATGGATTCATAAATAGGTGCCCTAACCCACAAACTAACTTATCTGCTCAGTCCTGCATCCCCTATTCACTCCATATTATGGTAAACATGATTTCAGTATCATAAATTATTTTGTTGTAAATTATTTTATTGTCTAAATAAGGTTTAGGATTGAATTAAACTTGAATTATTTTAAACTAATCAGGCTTCAGACAAAAGTTAATCCTAGCCCTAGCTTAACCCTATCCTAATCCTAACCCTAATAACAATATAAATTGATTTAAAACAACTTAATGCAAACCCCTGTGTTTAGACATCTCAAATTTACTATATACGTTGATAAATGTAGCGTTTACCAAATATTGTATTTAAATTTTACATTTGACTGCTTTTACTTACCATTGTTAGTTGTTGTAGCAAATGTAGCTGGTTGTGAAGAGTTTTGTTGAAGACCACAACATTCTTTGCATCCTCGATATGAAAGGTTTTTTTTGCATTGTCCGTTGCAAGTGAGAAACCGCTCTTCATCTTCACTATAGAATCCTGTTCTATCATTAGAACACTTAATTTTTGGACTTGACTGGTTTGCTAATGCCAGAGACAACAAAAAACAAAATAAAAACTTTAGCTGTGTTAATATCTAAATATTATATAGCATATACATGTTAAGAAGTAAATGTATGAACATTATTTTATGAACAGGAGTGACTAGACTGATTTACCTCATATGCTGAATTCATATGAAGAACTTTTCATTAAATAGTAAAAATATATTACATTGAAAAAGTCAAATCTACTTCTTATGCATCAATTTTCTAAGAAGTTGTAAAATTTAAAGCTTCATTACATACAAAATCCCAATTTCACAAAGAAAGTTTTATAAAAATAACAAAAACATAAAGTTTTTTTTGTTCAAAGAAAAACTATAATAGGTTTATTAAACATGTTTGAGATGCAAACTGCATTTAATGAGCAAAAAAGATCCTTTAGTAAAACTTAAACTTGCAGTTGCTGATTTGCTTTCAACTGAAGTTAAAATCCTAGTACAAAAGCGCGATTGTTCTGCAGAACTATGTTTAGCTAGCCTTAAGTAAAAGAGGTCTAAAGGATCATATGCCTTATTTAACCATACAGATACTGTTGACCAAAAGAATAAAGTAGTCATTTTTTGTCTTAAAGCTGAAATGTGAAAAATGTAATATGGACTTTTGTCTTAACAAAGACAGGAATTGTTTTAAGCTATTCTGCAAATATTTTTTTCAAAGAAACCATAAGAATTCTGGCAGTGGTCTGATATTTCTTTTACAAATTCCAGCTACTATTTTAACCATTAAGTTAGTAATATCTTTAAGAGTCCCCTCAACTTCTTTTTAAATCTCATGTGGTATTGCTCAAAAGTACCTTGCTTTATCAAACTTAGTTATTTTTGTCTGAAAAACTTAAATGCACATAAATTATACAACATTTAGGATAAAGCTCAAGTTATGAAAATCCAAGTTTAGAAATCAAAAACTATGTATTGTTTAACTGGTTTTGTACCTAATAATCCACATATAAAAACAGAGTAGAAAGGATACAATTTTTCTGAATCCCATGCTTGATACTTTTTAAAGTTGGTGGAGTTTCTTATAATAAAGTTAAGCACTGAATTGATGACCTACACCAGCTATGTGCCACTGATTCCTATATGAGATACAAAATCTTTAAAAAAGGGTTAACATGCACTAACAATATAAGGACTGTTTATCTCATATTTGTTCATGAAATCTCTGACCAAAAATGAGATGAAAATCTATAAACCTTTACAAAATAACAATCCCTAAGTGCAGTGAAAATGTGACTTTGGACCACAAAGAACAAACTAAAAAAAAAGTATTCTTATTCAAATTCTAAGAAATTTTTTTAAATACTTTTTGTGATTTTGTGTACTGTTAATTGTGATACTTGGGACTGCATGGGTAATTTGGGATGAAAATTTTAATTTAGTTTCAATAAGTTTGACAGCCCTGGTATTTTATTTAAATTATTTAAATTAAACTATTTAACTAAATAATAACACTAATAAATCCACTGATTTCAATGTCAAGGCTGTCAAACTTGTAAAAACTAAATTAATATTTTTGTCTCAATTTACCCCTGCTGTCCCAAGTATACCAGGTGACAGTAAATGAATTTATAAAAAAATGCTGATGTTTATCTGCCAATTTACTGAAATGATTTTTTTGCAATTTTAACAATTCTCAAATCATGCATAGTACTGAAATAGAAAATAACCAATTTATTGAGTGAAATGAGCAAATTTAACTTAAGTATAATCAAGTCATTATAATAAAAAAAATTAAACCGGGGGTAAGAGTAAACAAAAAAAAAAAAGTGAAACTTAGGTAAGAAAACAAAAAGTATTTTTAATGTCAGTTAACAATACCTTTATTTTCTTGAGTATTTTTTGGAATTATGCTTTTATCAACTGAAATGAATTTAATCCACTTAAAATTACACTAACATCCATCTTTCATTGAGAGCCAATTTGAAAATGACTTAAGAACATCATTTTCGGATCCTGGTTGAATTTGGGCAGTGTGACACATATCGCTTCAAAAGTTTCCCATTTTTATATGTTCAAAACAAAGAAATTGTTTAAAAATAATTTATAAATTAAACATAATTTCTTTTGTTTCTCTTTAGATGGCTGTTATCTTGTTATTCCACCTTCAAAGACACCAACATCAAAATGGATACTCATAAGTGGAATGAGAAATAAACAAATTGCAGTCTTTTTTTTTCTGATGACTTCAGTTATGTGAGGAAGTTTGGAATGATTTCATTTTTTCTGAAATGATGGACTTTCTGATGGATCTGCAAAAACTTAAGTGATAACAGATTGAATTGAAACTATCAAAGCTAGCATCATCTACTCAGTGATTCAGCATTTCTATGACAATATCATTTAATAATGATGTGCTTTTGCTCAAATGCATTAACATTTCTGAAATGGAACAAATAATTTCAACGCACAAGAAGTTATACAGCTTTAATTTTTAAAGCCCAAGTTTATTTTATTCGATGACCGAGTGACACCAGTTTTCTTTTCAATTAGCCCAAATTCTTCATGGTCAGAAAAGCTTCTTAGTTTAAAATTTTATTTTAACAACTTTTATATTACTTTATATAGCTTTTATATTACTTTACATTAAAACAGACTAAAACTTATTCTTAAAAGTATCAAAACTTTAAGATATTTGAGAGATTAAGTGAGATTAAAATTATTCTTTTATAACATAACTTCGGTTATATCGGATGGCTGGTGCTTTAATGAATTGTTTGTGAGAATAAAAGTATTGAGTGAAATGATGAGATTGAGATTAGTGTGATGAGTCACTTGAAGTTTTAAAAGTGAAAAATAACGCAAACAGTGAAATATCAAAATAATTCAATTACTACATGGGTAGACACGTGTGATAAAATCCCGAAATAAATTTAACTTTAAAAATGTTATAAATTTTACCGGTATAAACCACTTTTGTATTGTGATTTTTACCTTCAAAAAAAAACGAGCAATAATAAGTTTTATGTTAAACTTTTTATAAAGTGACCGACCGAACTTATAAAATGGTATTGAAATTCGTCAAATATGTGTTGTCATTCTGCTTAAACTATTATATACTGTTCTTTATTTTATTTTATTTTTTTTTCATTTATGATAAAAATTATGAATATATTTGGCTCTATGTTTCCGAAAAAAAAATTTTAATGATTTTTTCGAAAACATAGAGCTAAATTATTTATTCCTGAGAAATGAATATTTAGGGCTTAACTGACCGAACTTCAGCGATATTATGATAACGCATACTGATAATAACGCATCCAGAAAAAACAAATCTCACGGCGTAACGTTACATTTTTATCGCCTTTTCTAACAGGCTAATTTTTTTTTTTTTTTTTTTTGGTTATTTAGAAGCGCTTATGATTGACTAAACAAACGACGAATAGTTAAGCATAACAAAATGCAAAACGATGCTACTTACAATAGACAAATTAATTTATTATATCATGTTTTTGTTTAGGACAGAAATTACTGAAATAAAAACAACGGTCTTTAAAAAAAAGATGTACGAAGAAGTTAACAACAATAGCTAAATATTTTCAAAACTACTTGCCTGAGATTTTTAAAAATTTCCTTTCAATTTAACTGATTTTAAACGTTTATGTTTCGGCTGTAAGTGAAGTGACGAAATTGAGTTACAAGCGTTCTTATGATTGATATAAGGAATAAATTTGTTTAATTTTTACGACGAGTCCGAATAAACAAATATTGTCGGGCGCCGTAGGGAAATAACTTTTAAAAACAGCATAACCATGGTTTTTTTTTTTGTTGTGTGCACTTCTTTAACATTTTTTTTTTAAGACCAGGTATGCAACTAGCAATCAAGTAATGTAAATTTTATAAAAAATTAATATTTATAATTTTATTTTAAGCAAAATAAAAATTCTAGGTCATACCAAAATCATGAGAACTGCGCTATTCCGTTATTTTAAAAATCAGGGGAGAAAATCGAGTTTTTGGTCCCAAACTTATTCTATTGGTTTTTATTTTTATAATTCCCCGTTCCCACAATAGTTATATTTTTCAATGCATAGTGGTAAATGTATCAATAAAATAAGGAGTTTCGGCAAAAGTTTTCTATATTCAAAACAAATAAAATCATATATTACTATAATTACACGGCCCTAACTTAGATAAAGAGAGATATATACTCTAATTAAAATCATTTTTCTCCGCTTCAAAACTGATGTTCCATCTTATACAGGTAAAGTATTTGCCGATGAAGCCCATAGATATATAAAACACTGGATCCGGTGTTGCGTTAAAAAAGTTAGTCGTTAAAAAAGTTAGTCGTTAAAAAAGTTAATTAAATGTGAAATCTGCGCATGCGCAAAATAATTACAACTTTTTTAACGACTTACGGCGCACAGTGACCCAGATTAATCTAAAAACGGCAAAAAGTCCGAAAAAAAAAGTGAAAGCTTAATCGTTTTTAGACTTAAAATGTAAAAGTAAACTACTTTTTGATCTAAAATCAACTTTAAATAATTCCATAGGTATTA
>QPEY01000038.1:850643-862016 GCA_014706445.1 Hydra viridissima
CACTGTGCGGCGTTAAAAAAGTTTGCCCGTTAAAAAAGTATTCAAAATGGTACCGTCAACCGGGGTAACTTTGGTCGCCGGGGTAACTTTGGTCAATTGTTGATTTTTTTTTAAATTCCTAAAATTTAACAAAGATAACATGTTTTAATTTTGTTAGAGATACCAACAATATATATCGACGAGTGACAAATACCCCTTAGAAGTCTTTTGACTTTTTTAGGGGTATTTGTCACTCGCCTATAATTCAAAAAGGCTAAAGGTTGACCCTGGTGTATATTTTTCCTGATAATTTTATATTTTCACTTTTCATTACCCCAAGCACAGGCTACATCTTAACATTTGACTCTAACAAATCAGGAGATAATAATTTACTTGACTTTAGGGAATAAAAACTTATAGATAAACATAAGGTAGCAAAATATTTTCTTTCTAAAACAAAATACAGTTAAAGATTGTCTTTTAAATTGCATTAAAATTAGGTTTACTGGCCCTGCCATCAGTCTGATTCATCATGTGCTTTACATAACCTTGGATATATCAGCCTTTGTCAACTTCCAAAAGTTTTCCAAAGTATTTTCTAAAAATTAACAATGGAGAACTGGATGAAAGAATGAAATTTAGCAAAACCCTATTGTGAGACTTAACACAATTATTTAAAGTGATCAATCATTGGTAAAAAAAAAGATTAATTAGTATTTAATATTATCATTTCTTACCTTTGCGATGAAACAATCTGCTTAACACTATGATCTCATTCCCATATATTGCATTTTGAAGAGTGCTTGATATTTATTTCTCATTGTCCTATGAGAAACAAGGATTAAAAAATTGTCAATATTAATCCAGTACCTTGTATTTTATACACATTATAATGTAGTTATCATAGGTTTCGAGGAAGAAATTTAAAAAATTTCTCTCTTATATTTGTATAGGTTTTATTTAGACCCACCACCAATTAAAACTTCAAGGTTGAGTAAAGACAAATAATTGATGAAAAACATTTGGATTTTACAACTTTTCCTTGTACTTTCAAAACTTGTCTTGTTTTTTATCATTATTACATTTGCTGAAAAATAAAAATTTCACAAAACTTGTAGTAGTAATTGAAAAATTAACAACTTAGATGTATGTATGAATGCATGAATGTATGTATGTATTTACATATGCATGCATGTATGAATGTATGTATGTATGTATGTATGTATGTATGTATGTATGTATGTATGTATGTATGTATGTATGTATGTATGTATGTATGTATGTATGTATGTATGTATGTATGTATGTATGTATGTATGTATGTATGTATGTATGCATATGTATGTATGTATGTATGCATGTATGTACCTCCAACATATACCAAGTATATTACACAGAAAATGAATCATAAAAATTAGAAAAGATTAAGTGAAACATTAAATTCATTTTCAAGTAAAAACCAAAAACAAAAAGATAAACATAGCATCAAGACAACTGGTTTAACATATTTTCATGTTAAACTTTCAAACTTTCAATTTTCATGTAAAACTTTCAATTTTCATGTAAAACTTTCAAACTAGAAAATGATTTTTGTTTTGCTTGAAACAGCTGCAAAATATTTAAAAATCTAAAATTTCATGTCAAATAAAATGTAAGTTTGATCACATGGTTTCACCCGACAAAAAAAATCTTAATTACGCTTATCTACTTTATTGCTCAAAGTGCCGTTAACGATTGCTTCTTTTAGTCGTGTTAGGACGACGCCGGAAGGTTATAAAAAACGTCGGATTTTCTAATCGTACCACAAATCACTAATTGTACAAGTGGATAATAACAATTATCGAAGTGTACTGGACTGAATATTACTGGAAAAGATGTGCATAGAGATCATTTTGTTTATTTTTAAAGACATTCTCCTTTTTCAGAAAAGACAAAATCCGTCATAACCCATAACGTCGTAAAAAATTAATATTTTAATTTTTAACAGCTTTTGCCTGGTTACTCTCATTTTAGTGAATTGTTTGCCAAAAAAAGTTATGCTTAAAATAAATGTTTAGTGGTGCAACCGAACACTCATAAAAGCGAGACATGCCTTAAATCACCCGAGTTATTATGAAGATCAGTGGGCCAGATACGGCTATGCCGTATCCAGTGTTTTATATATCTATGATTAAGCCATACAAATCTTACTTTGTTTACATATAAGTTATATATCTTTTTTGCTTTTGATAATCCTAAAGTAGCACGGCGTAAAATAAAATTTATGTAGCTTTTAGCGCTCTTGTTCGTAAAGACTTAAAGTTCTTAAAATATTTTTAAAAACCCAAGTATACAATAAATTTAAAAGTATTATTTGCTTTATTTTTTAAGAGACGTTTTTGTTTACTATTTTAATTGTTTGTTGTTATTGTTAACATTTAACTATTTTATCATTTACATAGTTAATATTTATTTCATTTTTATTTAAAAACATTGAAAACCTATTTTATACTAAGTTTGTGATTGAAAAGCAGGAGCAAGACAGTTATTGAAAGTATCACCTAGAAGGCAATCAAAGTCCACTTGCAAATTATGCATAATTATGCAAAAACTATTCAAGTGGAATTATGAAAAATATTCTAAATAAAGGTGAGGCACTTGTTAGCGAGTGAAAAACAATGATTAGCTAAAAATGTAAAATTTCTTAAAGTTTCCTCATGCAGTCTTAAAGCTCAATTTATATTAAAAGTAATAAATATATATTAAAAGTAATAAATATATATTAAAAGTAATAAATATATATTAAAAGTAATAAATATATGTTAAAAGTAATAAATATATATTAAAAGTAATAAATATATATTAAAAGTAATAAATATATGTTAAAAGTAATAAATATATATTAAAAGTAATAAATATATATTAAAAGTAATAAATTTATATTAAAAGTAATAATTATATGTTAAAAGAAGAAAAACAAGTAAGAAGCACTGCTTCTTCCTTTTAAGCATTTTTCTTTTTGAATATATATATATATTTTTTTTAAATTAATTTTTTAAAAAAATAAAATAAAAACCAGGTTGTTAGTACTTTACAAAGATAATTTTTAAACAAAAAATAATCATTATTCAAGATGGCGAGTATTAGCAATTTGTTGTATATTTTTGTAATTTCAACTTCAGATTGTTTTTATACGTTTATACAATTCCTAATCATCATAAAGTCCTCTATCACAGTCAATCATAAAAATAGAAGGAAAGAAAGGGTGGGAGAAAGTTGAATACCGCTAAATTAAGCATGTGGTAAGCTAATTTCTTTTAGGAATCTTACCTAAAGAGACAACTTTGTCCTTATTGTAAAGATCATGAAGTCTCATTAAGCCATCATTAACAAAAAATGAATAGGATGATTAGTAGCCCTCTAGACTTAGGTATTAGCATGTCATAAACAGTTGTTCATATAAATATAATTAGGAATATGTTTATGAACCAGTCGAAAGTCGTTTCTGATGCTGAAAACAAATCTTATAGAAAGATATCATTTATCATTTAGCTGTAGTCTTCTGATTGTTTGCAAGATATTTCAGTGAAACTGATACTTATAAACGTTATGTAAAAAGTGAATACTATTATAAGCGTCTAGTTCTCAGACAAAAAATTTCATTGATGTACAGAAAGAATCTTTTGTCCTGGTGTTGCATAGCATCCAATATACAAGTGTCTATGTAACATGACGGCGATATTCAGACGTCAAAAATTAGCCTATAAACAGTATGTTTCGTGGCAAGATGAAAAATCTTGCTTTCCAGCAAATTTATGCTAAAATGTACTGCAGTGAGAATAATCTGGCATTCCACGCTGTACCAGTGCAACAACGAACAAATATTTTTACTGTTTGTTTGCTTTAAAGTTCTTAAAACATTGCATATACTGGCTAAAATCCAATTTATAATGTTTTTGATGCTTTTTAAACGAGAAATTATTTGCTGCAATATTTAAAGGTGAATCAGTTCTATACGTTTTCCGAAGTCTGATAGCTTTATGATTCTGTAAGGAAAAAGATTTCGAGGTATTCTTTTATTGTATTTCTAGACAAGTGTGGCAAACCTCGGATAATGGTATTGAAGAAAGATTAATATTGCGCAGCTATTTTGATTCTTTAATTTTGCATTAAATTTTAGAGTACTTAAAGTTGAAAGGTTTTTATACGTCTGAAGTGAGCGTATAAAATTCCGCCATAACTTAAGGTAAACCACTGTTTCGATTCCATTCTTCTTGCTTGTCTTTTGTTACACTGAAAATTTATACAAAAGTTGAAGTTAGGTAGCATTTGCTACATTAATAAGATATTCTCTGTGTCCATACGAAATATTAAGTAGTAACTATTGAAAATAATATTTGCTGTGACTTTAGTTAAGTCTCCGTGATTCCCCTGATTCAAGTTTATTGCGTATACATGATAGTATGTTTGGTGTTTGCAGCCGGCTTAAAGTAGAACCATTTAGTGCACAAGGTTTGAATGTTTTGTATAACTAGGGCTTAGTAATTACTTTATGAAATGTTTTGGTTTAAATGAATGGCAGTAGTGTTATATTTTAAGTAATATATTGCTTATTGTGGTTTCTTATGAATACGTTCATTCTTCGTGAACTAAATATAAGTTGACCAATCTTGAGCAACGACAGGAAAGATTAAAGGGATGTGTTGCTAGTGATCTTGTTGATCAGAGTGTCTGTCATACATAATTTCCTATCTTTACTTCTCTGCAGTAATATTCTGAGATTGAAAAGCACCCAATAATTTGGTAAGTTTTTATCAATTTCTGATTATGTAAGTATAGCCATGATATGTTGCTCTTGACAAGGGAACATAGTGTGAATGATGGTGTAATATGTTTAAGTTGTTAACTGATCTTTTTTAGTTAGCATTGATGAAGAGTGAAGGAGGGTTGACTGTCTATGAACAATTTCCTGGGTGCTTAACAAATTGCTGGCGCATGACTTATAGCAAAAGATCAATAGGCCTGGAACACATGGGAAGCTGAAGTTTTTTGATGGCCTGGAAAATCGGCGTAAGAAAATCAGTGTAATCTACTTCTACTGTGAACAGTTGTACAAATATGAATCTGTTTGACTGTGAGTCAACAGTTTGACTCGTGTTGTTTGCCTTAGCAATTAAATAAAGTAAAACTATTAATATCTTTTTATATGCAGATATAATTTATATTGTCAATGCGACTATATCAAACAATACAATCTCTAATACATGTGAATCTCTAATACATATGAATCCATATACTTAGGTATAACTATTGTAATTGGTTATATAATTAAAGATTTAAGTAACTATTTACTTGCTTATTTTTTCTCTTTTTTTTATAAGTATTTATTTAAATATTTATAGTTTCAACTGCTCACATTTTCCCTGGCACCACGTCTAAAAAGATAGAATTGAAAGTAGCACAATTTTATAATAACGCCAGGATCGCTCTGGTAGTCGTCTGCAGCGCTGCAAGAAAAAGACACTTGAAGTTTCGATTGAGGAAGATAGTAAAGACGACGACAGAAGGAAATGATGACGACAGTGAAAACGAAGACGACAGTGAAAACGAAGATCCTCGACACAAAAAGCAGATATCATGTAATGATGATTTATATAAATATTATTATATAAACTTTGTTAAACTATTGAATATTACTAGTTTAAAAAAACAACCACACTTTACTCCTCATACAGGATGAGTAGTAAAGCGTGGTTTTTTTTTTGGTTGCTTTAGGGCTAGCCCTTAAGGGACCCTGAAATTTGGCGCGGACATTTTCATTAGGGTCCCTTAAGGGTTTGCCCTTAAGGGACCCTGAAGTTTTTTAAGGCGGGTGTTATGGTGGCTGTCAGAAATGAAATAGAAAGTTATCTTTAATCATTCAAGATTTGTTAAAAGTTCAACTACAATAATTGTTTCATTTTTATTAAAACTTTGGAAGAAAAAAAGCCAAAAATTATGCGTTTTAATTTTGAAAATACACATATTTAGCACTTGGTTAAGATTTTTCTAACATATATTGTGTTTACAAATGCATATGATTGATTAAATGTAAAAAAATCAGGAGTGAGGAGAGTTTAAACCGGGCGGTCAATTTGGAGAACAGTATACGCACTTTAAAGAATATTTGGTACCTAAAATTGCTTTTTCCCCCTTTCCTTGACTACCCTGCTTCTAAATAGGATTATCTTGACAAAAATAGGCACCGTTTAATTATTGAATAACATCCTTTTACCAGCGAAAGTGGTTCTCTATCTTGTATATTTTTTTCCAAACATCAAAGATCATTTTCAATCGCCGAATTACTCATTATTTTGATCTGGATAAAACCTCGCTTGATTGATAAATACCATCTTATTATTCGATCGAATCAATTTAAGCAGTATTGATCAAATTCCTCAGCTGCTATTTTAGATTTTAAAGATTTCGGAACCCACAAATTATGGAGCATGGGGTGCAGTATTTGAGACATTAAAACTGCCTATTGTGAGGAGGGAAGATGAAGAAAATTGTAAACATTAAATTTAAGTTTTACCCGACTCAAACAAGCTACATTCGAACGAGGAAAAGAGCGAGTCAACCAAAAACACACCAGGTGGACACACATGTCTTATAACATGAAAAATGAATAAGTCACACCATAAATGATCAAAACTGTTTTGCAAACAGGACTTGAAACACAATGATTTGATTTTAATTAGTAAAGTTCTAGAAAATTCTGTAGCCACTCTGATATAAAGACTAATAAAAAGAAAACTAGCAAAACTTGTTTTAAAGAATACCATGACTCAGCAGTTGAAACTAAAGTACTGAACGAACTTGAAGAAAGAAAAATCTATTGTCTGGACGAGAATTCAAAATAACACCTGCGGAAAGATAGAAAAGGAACGGTTGAGAAAATCTTTTAGATTTTTTGGAGATTTAATTGAGATTTTTTTTGAGATTTTTTTTGGGAGATTTTTTTGTAGATTTCCTTGGGCTCTCTCTTTGGAGAGATGTTTTCGGGAAAATTTTGATGAAGTGTTTTAAAGAGAGTTTTTGAAGATGTATTAAGAAAGAGTTATCAAAGATTTTAAAAAGAATTTTAAGAGAAAGAAAAAGTTTTAAGAGATTTTAAGAGATTATATGAGAAAAGAATTTAAAAGAATTTTAAGAGATTTTGAAATAGGATTTTATGAGAAAAGAATTGTAAGAGATTTTAAAAAAGGATTTTATGAGAAAAGGATTTTTGAAGATTTAAAGAGAATTTAATGAAAAGAATTTATGGACAATTTAAAGAGGAACTTATGAGAAGGATTTGGTAAGGAAATGTATTTGAGTAACTTTCAATTTGAGTTGTTATAAGTATTAATGTATTGTTATTTGTATGAGTTAATATTAAGAGAATATATATATTGATGAGAAATAATTGAGAATAATTATTAAGAAAAATAAGTAAGAGAAGAAAAATCAGTCGTAAGTATTTTTATTTTTGTTTGCATTTTAAGTAAGGCAATATTATCACTATAAATATTTTTATTATTGCTTTATGCGTTAAAAAAAAAAATTGTTATTAAAAAGTCTGATACTCCTATCGCGCTTTTACCACATCTGCGTTACACACTGACAGTCCTACCTCACATTCTATCACTCTCTATATTTGCGCTACCATTACACTTACATAGAACCAACCACCACAGTCACATTTAATATTCACATCCTTAACATAGAAAAAAAAAAAAAATCCGCCGCCCTCACACTATCGATTTTTACTCTGACGAATCACGAGAGGCTCTGAATAAGGAAATTCGCAAAGCTAGATTAAACCATACAGCCAAGATATCTAGAAAGATTGTTATGATGAACCAGTACCAAGACCTCTAGAAGTGATTCTGTAATATCTAACATTTACTTCAAAAAACAAAAATCTGGAAATTGAAAACCATTTCCCCTTGAAGTGTCGTCTTTTTTAATGACGTAATATAGCTTTTCTTATGACAAAATATAGCTGTTTTTTCTAGTAATCTAGTAATGTTTTGGTTAAAGAAAAGTAAGTAAGGATAATACGGTATTTTGGTTTTTTTAAATCTAAACTTTTTCTTTTAGTTAATATATGTGCTCGTTTTGGTTTAAGGAACCCAAAATTTTTCATCTAAATTAATCTTTGCGCGCGTAAAAGACACTAACACGAGTTTGTAGAAGGCAAACAAATAAAAATTCGATCAAAAGACACTGACACGCGTACGCGTGCGTAAAATGCGACTTTTGTACGCGTAAAGTCTATTTCTTTCAACAAGTTTAAATTTTCTGAACCTAAAAACATAGCTATTGATGTATCAGGTGTTTATATTTAACGATCATATAATTTTTGTCGTTTTTTTACCTTTCGGATTCATCGTACACCTTGATATCACTTGATTTTATATATCCCATGACCTAAGGAGTTCTAGAAATACTGTTCAGAACATTTGAATAGCTGAATTTCAGCATATTGGTTGAGAAGGTGTTCTGATTCTGATTTTCTTTTCAATTTTCCTTGAGTGAAATAAAGGCAAGTAATTCTATCGTAAGTTGTTTTGAAATAACGTTTCTCATTTTTAAATTTCAGAAGTAGTTAGCTTCATAAGTGATTTCTTGTCTAAATTAATCTAAATATAATAGTAAATTAATAAAGTAATTGATAAATATTTCATTAACAAAACACCACAAAATGTTTGTGAAAAGATGGAAAATTTAGTTATTAGTAATTTCCTTTAAATTATCAAATGCTTTTATTTAAAAATTTAGTATTTTTATAAAGTAAGCTACATAAGTTTATATAAACTTATGTAATCATGCATTTTTTTTGTTCATACATAAAATGACTTTATCTAAAATACTTTATTAGTATTGCATGTTTAAGTAAAAAATAATGTACTGTACATGTTCAAGTGGAAAATAGTGTACTTAATATGCTGCACTTTTGAAATCAATTTATAAAATAATGTTTTCTTGTTGCTTTTTAACATTTTTTCTGTTATAACAGAAACCTTTTTTTCTGATCAGAGGTGGATCCAGAATTTCCTGGCTAGGTGTAATTTATAGAAGTGACAATTTATAACAAGCATAAATGAAAATATATTGCTATATCCCTAACCAGGGCAAGGATTACCAGTTTTTAAATTCTTGTTTTAAACTCAGTTTCTGTCTTACTTAAATTTACAAATTCCATCTTTTTCATTAAATGCTTGGTTGGATCTAACTGTTTTAGGAGAAATTCTTGTTTTATTCCACACTACAAGACAATGTACATTAAATGAATATATTTTACAGTTCCTATCTTAAAAGCCTACAATCAGACATTTTTAAGATAAAGTCTTGTTTTGTCCCATACCTTAACCAAAAGATATGCAAAAAGCAAATAAATAACATATTCAGAAAAATACTTGGGTAGAAACTGTTTTCCAAATTCTCACAATACAGTGTTGCCTTAAAAAGAAGAAGCATAGTTCTCTCATTGAAACTTTCTCAAAGCAATTATTACTTTGTACATGTTTCTTTCATTCATATCAAAACATTCTTGCATAATTATTCATTTGCTTTACAAGTTCTTTTCAGAAATCACAAATAGTTGTTTAAGATTGAAAATTTCTCTGTTAGTTGTGAATATTGATTCAACCAGTTATAAAATTTTTATTTGATGTGTTTTAATGAAAGTTATTTCTACTTATTACAATGTTCTTAAATGTGCTTGTGAATGAATTCTTTCAAGAAAGTTACAAAATGTTTATATTGTATAAACTGTAAAAAAAAGGAAACAGTATTGGTGCACAAAAGAAGGCGTATTAATTATTTGAAACTGAGCTCAATTTTATATTCTTTTCCATGCTACCTTATATTTAGGCTTTAACTATACTCATTAAATGTAAGGATACATCTTTACTGAATTTGGATTAATTCATCTATTAAATAAATTTTAAACTTCAACATAAAAAAATCAACAAAAAAAAAACCCTGTTGTTCTCAAGTCTTATATTTATTATTATTTATATTTGTTAAGTCTTCATACTTATTTGTTGTTATTCATATTAGTTGTGTTTTATTTTTACCTCAGTGTTATTATATTTTGCTTCTTTTAGGTAGCCTTTAAAAAGGTAGCAGTTTGAAATCATGTCCAGAAATTTTATAGGAAATTGAATCAGTGCCCCAAACTGTGCTCGTCTTATTTTAATTTTTAATTTCAATTTATTTTAGTACACTATCTTTTTGCCCCAATTTGAGTTAGATTTGAATGTTTTTGTTACATTATAGATATCTGTAGTAAGCTATTTTTGAAATGCATGTTTTTATAATAATATGTAAATTTAAAAGATTATTAGATTATATACATTTAGATTATACAGTCTGATTCATAAATTATTGTATAATTAATATTAAATAATGAAAATAAGCTTATTTTTGCTTCAGTTTCAAAGTTCTGCCTTTCAGATTAAAAATGATAATATATGATACTATTTTAAAAAAATATAAGCTATAAAAGTTTATTTTGTCTATTTCTAAATGATACAAGATTTTAATGATATATATTACAAAATTATTGATTTTCTTTATGACCTGTTTTTTTGTGAAAGATTTTTTCTTTTATTTTTCTTTTTTTGCTATAAAGATTAACTTCTTTTAAAATCTTACTGTTGTCATTTACATTTATACTTATTATCATATATTTACACTGTTTTATACTTATTAGTATGTAATAACATCTTTGGTAAAAGGTTAAAGATATTATGAAATTAAAAAATCATCAATTTACAGAAGTTATGTTCTATAAAGTTATTTTAAAATTTTTTGATACCTTGATTTTTGGTTTTCCACCAGTGTGTTTTTTTTTTACATCTGAGTGTATATTTACTTTTATGCCTTTAAACAATAAATCTTTATATTAGTCTTTGGGTCATTCCATGCCAAATGGACCAAAATTTTAGGATTTCAACATGGACCCCCTCAGATTTTGATGAAACTTAGTGGGTTTGTTAATATCAATGAGAAAAGCAATTCCTGAAAATTTCAGCATAAAATCTTTTGTGGTTCATAAGGTACAGTCGTTTGAAATTTCTGATTTTTCCAAAAATAAAAACTTCAGTAGCAAAAACATGTCTTGTTCATACTTTGAAGCTCTATATTTTAAAAACAAAATTTCAGAAAACCTTCTAGTTTTTTTAATTGTATACAACTCTTGACTTACTTTAATAAAACTTTGACATTGAATTCTCAAATGTCACATTTTTTCCATGATGGCTACCTAAAAAAGCTAAAAAATTGTTTGCAAATGTAAAAAGTTGATTTTTGATGAGTCAATATACATAAACTGCAATTTAAGAAGTGAAAAGACATATTTTTTTAGTTTCTATATATAGTAGG
>QPEY01000038.1:863841-881398 GCA_014706445.1 Hydra viridissima
ATGGAAAAAATGTGACATTTGAGAATTCAATGTCAAAGTTTTATTAAAGTAAGTCAAGAGTTGTATACAATTAAAAAAACTAGAAGGTTTTCTGAAATTTTGTTTTTAAAATATAGAGCTTCAAAGTATGAACAAGACATGTTTTTGCTACTGAAGTTTTTATTTTTGGAAAAATCAGAAATTTCAAACGACTGTACCTTATGAACCACAAAAGATTTTATGCTGAAATTTTCAGGAATTGCTTTTCTCATTGATATTAACAAACCCACTGTTTCATCAAAATCTGAGGGGGTCCATGTTGGACCTTGGTCCAGTTGGCATGGAATGACTCCTTTGTTTGATTATTTGTGTACTACTTTAAAAGTGAAGCAATAATTGAGCCATTTAATGCATAATCAATTAACTCCATAAAACAAAAAGTTTAGAAATGCAATAAAGTTATGTACATTGTTTTTTAAAATTTCTTTTATAACATAAAAAAATGTTATTTTTTAATGGTGTTAATTTTTATTGTTTAGGAAGGTTATTATATATATATAAAAAGTTATGACAGCATCAAGTGCTTTGAGACTTAAACTTAACAGTTTTCAAAAAGTGAATTAATTGATTTGTGCGCTGAATGACTCAATAAATAATTTGGGAATATTTCTAAACTTTTATTTAAAATATTCCATTAAAAACAAAGAAGAGAAAATATAATGTTAAATATTTTTAAAATGGAGTTTTTTTTCCTTAAAGAATGCAGAGTCCCTTTTAAAAAAAGTCATTTAATTTAAAATATTCAAATCACGTTTAAAAAATACCTTACAGAGTCTTACACCATTATGTAAAATATTCGAAAAATAAGTGTTTACTGAAATATGTCTTTTCAGTAAGCACTGTTTTATTTTAAACTCAGAGAACATTTGATTAAATGATTGGAAAACTGCCATTTTTCCAGTATGTTAAAATCTGTAGAGGATGAAAAACCAATAAATTACAATTTTTTTACTAACTTTATCATTCAAGAAATTTTTTTGGAATTTAAGAACAAAGGTGTAGCAGAAAAGCATATTATTTTAACATTATTTGAAGAACCTTAAAATAACTACAAAAAGAAATGTTTGCTGTAGCAACTTGTTTTCAACTTTTAACTGAAGAAAATTGTGAAAATTTTTTAAAAAGCTACTTGTTTTTGGGGTTAGCATAAAAATGATTTTATGTTAATACAGAAACTTTTTGCAAAAGTTCTTTTGTTTCTATCAACATCTGATGTAAGTATTGCTTCAGCAGTTAGTGATGTTGACAACACTAAACCTCTACAGCAAGCTATACTTTTTATCTTTTTTATTGGTTGCAGGATTTTTTTTCTAGTTGTTAAGTTTATAATTCTTGCTCTATGAAATAATATTCTTTATTCTAAACCAAGGTTAAAAGTTTCATTAAAAACCTACAACTTTGTAGAACAAAACATATTATAGTTTTTGTGAAATTTTCTTTTCATATTAGTTAGTTAGCAAATTTTTATTGGAAACTTTTAAAGAAACAAAAAACTTTTTTAAACTCATTTTCTTAAGTCTATGAATTGTGGTGATAATTCTCTTCAGAGTTAACTACAACTAAAGCATCAACTTGACCATTTTAACACTACCGTTTCTATCTTGACCAATTATTGTGTTTTTTATTCGCTTTGTTACTGTGAGGAATTATTGGTTGTTATAAATAAAATCTAAAATCCCTGATTATATCATAAAAACATGGTTACAACAAAAACTGCATAGTTGCAAACCAAGTTACAAACCAAGTTACAAATTTAACTCGTCACTTTATATATTACACTTTTATCAAGAATTTTGTTGCCTGTCAAAATGGCTGTCATAAGTTAGAATCATTTTTTTTTGTGGGCACTGCTGGTATAAAATTTATGTTTGAAATGGAAACAATTGGCAATCAGTAGGATAATCCTTCTGTTACAATATTCTTACATGTCTCAATGTTTTTTTATTGTATATTTATTTAAAGCTTTTATAGAACATGGTCTTTATTTTTTGTAAAATGCAGTTCTTACTATTATTCTTCACAATTTTCTTTTTGCTGACTAGAAGGGCTCCGTTATGATTTTTTTTTAAGATTATTTAATTAATGTTATTAAATGTTGCTTATTCAAACATTGAAAAATATGAATCTTTACCACTTACGCAAATTAAAATGAATTTTGAACTTGAAAATGTGAAAAGTACATAATTAGTTTTGCTAAATTTATAAAATGCTTACATTATAACTCCTGTTTTTTTATGCGTGTTAAAATTACAATGATATTTTATAGAATGCTCTTTTGGCACAATAGATTCAATGGGGAACACTGCAGTTAAAACAGTTAAGAAACAAAGTTTAATAGACTCTCAAAATGGTCATCATACTGGTACTGACCCTAACGCATCACTAGAAAGTTCTTTAGATAATGAAGGTATGTATTTTATGTATATATGTAATGTATTAATATATTGTATGCATATAGCCTATATATGTAATGTGTAATGATTGGTCATTAAATATTTTCTTATGTAGGTCAAGTTGTGAAATATTTTGAGTGTGAATGAGTTTGGATGGTCTGTTAACTCTTTTAAGTCTGGTTTTTTTACACATGAAGCAGTTTTGCATAATATATTTATGTTAGAAAGCTGAATTATGTAATATAAAATAACATAAGCTTAGAGAAGTCTTCAATCTGTAATAAAAGATTAAATCATAACCAATACGGTATCAAAAACTCAAGACATTTCAATAAGCCTTTGAATAACTCCTACATTAATTAAAAATGATAAATCTCTTGTTGCCAAATTCAAACAAATTGAACTTTATGTATCCAATATAGCTGTAACATGGAAAAAATAGAAACACTTTACAGGCTAAAATCAAAAAGAGGAATGAAAAATAATTCAGAGGAGAAAAAACTCACCATTCTTTGTTCATCATTGATAAAGGAGTTAACACCTGGAATTGGAACAAAAAAAATAGATGATGATAGTCAATTAGGTGATATTTACAGTGAAAGAACTACTTGAGCCATTTCAAGAATATTTTTTCAAAAAAAAAAGCTGTTTAAATAAAGAAAAAGGTTTTTTTTTTACAAGAGCAAGATACAAGTTATTTGTAGAACTTCTATTTGACTGATTTGAGAAATTTGCATAATTAAATTATCAGTTTGAAAACATCTGAGATGGTCTCTTATTAGATAGAATGATTAATAGAAAAAAGTGCTAGAGAATGTTAATCACAAATGATTAGATTTAGCTCTAAACAATCGATATATGCAGAGTGGAAGAAATTGTGAGTTCAAAAATGAACTCAGTTAAAGATGAAAAAGGCATTGATGTAGTGAAAAAAAGCAGAATACCAAGAAGAATTCAAATATTGAATGGACCAATGCAGCAACAGAAAATGTTGACATATGATCAAACTGGCTGACAAAATAGTGTCACTGGATGACCTACTGCAATACAAAAAGTGTATGTAAAAATTACACTGCTGAAAATCTAATTGAAGCTGTAATTTTTGTTGATAAAAGTTTAAAAAAGAAGTTTTGATAACATATAAAATTGATCATAATGCTAAAAAGAAAAATTGATAAAGGAGTAGAAGTTGATGCTAACACAAAAAGATCAATTGGTAGGTCACAATGAGCTCACCAATACCAGTATCACATTATGTGTTTATGGGGAAAAAACTATTTTAGTTCTGGGAGCTACAAATGTGTTGCTAAAAAAAACTATAAAAAGTGAAGATTTATGTGATGAACTTCTTAAGAATTACAAGTTCTCAAACTGCTAAATGTAGTAAAAATTGTATAAGAAGGAACAAAATTTATTAAGAACAAAGTACTACGTGTTGATGAAAAACAATTAGGAGAACTTAAAGAAGAAACACTACAAATATATCCCATGTTGCTTAATTAGTTAGTCATGATTTAAACTGGAAATTATATGACATTAAAGGCTGACTTGAAATCTGTTATTGTTCAAGAAATATTCCTATTATCCTGAGAGATAAAGTTAAGATAATCTTTGGAATAAAATGGAAAAACTGGAGAGTTCAGTCAAGGAATCAATAGAATGGTTTAATCCTTTAGTTGTAGTGAAAAAAACCAAGTGGACAGTTATAACTTTGTCTGAATCCAAGAGACAAAGTAGTAAAAAGAGAACACTACCAATTACCAACTTTTACAGAAATCTCAGCTATGTGGCGTAAGCTATTTTACAAAACTGAATGCAAACAAAGGTTATTAGCAGATTTGACTTGATAACAAAATCTATTTTTATTAGCAGAGATGAACACACACAATCGCCATATGGTAAAAATTGGGCATAGGAGGTTTTAATAAAAGAATAAGTTAAGGTTTTTGGGATTCTGGCAAATGCTTTGTCTAGAGTGAACCATTGCCAATAGAAGAAGAAACTTTGGAAGATGAAATGATTGCTTAAGTAAATATGGTTAACTCAACTACAGAAGATATGAATTGTTGACAAACAAGAGAAAAAGAAAATTGATGATTGAGCAAAATTCTATTGGTCAAAAGTCATTAAAAAAATCTAACACTCACTGATGGAAATTGTTTTTGTTGGATGGAAATTGAGTGTTTTTCTTTCCCTTTTTTATTTATTCAAAATATGTTAATAACATTTATCATACAACACATGTTAAAATTTTTTCCATATTATTAATTATTCTTTGAACATTTAAAAAAAAAAATCTATATAAAAAATTTACTAAAAGAGCATGGAGTCCAAATGAAAACAAATTCATATAATCAATTAAATTATATGTTATAATAGGTGATAAATAATTTTTATTTAGGTATGGATGCAAAAGTAGTAAATATTATAAAAGATAAACTGGCATTAGATTAGAAAATATTTGCACGTGGCACTTGCTTTAATGGTGTGGATGCTGTTGTTGATCAAATAGATCATGACATGGCAAGAGAAAAGTCTAAAATTTAAATCTTCTTAAAGAAACTTTACCAACAACAGCCAAACAATTACAGGACTTGTATACAGAATTCTCTAAAAGTTATGGGAAGGAATGATGTCTTACAAGAATTAGAAAGCTTGGGTGGGTTTCTCATAGTTTTTGTTTGTCTTTCAGATAAATAGCATTTGTAAAAAAAATTTAAAGAAAACTGCATTTTTTTAAAGATAATTTTTCTAATCAAAATAATTCTTTTTGTGAAATTGTATTTCCTTCATTATTGCATTTTTTTGTGCTTAGAATATGTTATTATGACCATTTTTTTTCATTTTCAGATAAAGAGGAGTACAAGATAGGTAAGCGATTTGATTTGTGAAAATTTTAATTCAGTTCATTTTTGAATTACTTACAATCATTAAAAAAAGTTTATTTTATCTTCAGATAAAGATGAATTTAAGATTTTGAGAATATGATTTTATATTTTCTTAATATAATTTTTAATGAGTCTAAAGAAAATGAAAAAGAAATTAACTTTTTATCTGAAATATGCTAAATCATTTTGAGTACCTGTTTGAAACCATTCTATATGTTAAACTAAGCTCATAGCTTTGCTTAAGTATGTGGCATCCCCAAAAAGGTTGAGTAGAGCAACTAAATGAGCAGCACTCAAATTTGTGTTCCATAATGTTTGCTAGCTACCCTTTTTTTACAAATTTACAACTTCACAAATGTACAAGAGTCAAAGTGTATTAGTTAGAAATTAACATGTTTGAAGTATTGTTAGAAAGTGTCATATAATTACAAAAGGCTAAAGTTTTTTTTTATCAACTTTGGCCAGTGATAATCTTATTGCTTTTAATATGAATTATGGCTATCAATTTATCATAATATTCTCAACATTAATTTGTTCTGGTTTCTGCATAAAAGATTAAGAAAGTATGATCAGTTCCTTTTTTTTGAAATGTATGAGTTTATCCATTTATATACTAGTCACTGAATCCTTTAATTGTATAGCAATTTATTCTTATGTTTACTTTCATATTTATATACTTTTAGAAATGCGTGATAAACTCAAAACACATTATCTAGCCAATTATGGAAAAGTTGATCAACTTGTGCATATTGTAAAAAACCCGACTAAAGTTGAACTTTTAAATAAGTTTGTTGAATTGATTGTAGTTGATGCTGATGAAGTGGAAAAAGATTCTGTTACTACTATCAAGCAAGAGTCAATTCAACGAAAAAAATTGAGCTATAAACCTATTGATTTAAAGGAAGTGTTTTCAATAGAACGATCTTTACTCTTGATTTCTGGTATTGCTGGAGTAGGAAAAACCTGGCTGCTCAAAAAATGTTTACTTGACTGGGCCAATAATCTTTTATGGCAAAATGTGGATTTTGTAATTCATCTTGAATGCAGAAAGTTAAATCAATATCAAAGTATTAGTAACCTCAATGAGTTGTTTAATGTTTTCTACAAAGGTATTTTTAAGGATTGCAATATTCTTGAATGTTTTTCTATATTGTTTGTGATAGATGGGCTGGATGAGTTTGCTTATGTAGATGAATTAATAAAACACAATCCTCAAAATCCAAGCCAGTATCCCATTGTTAATGTGTTAGCAGATGCTTTGGATGTTAAAAAATATAAGTGTGTTGTTGCTGGAAGAGTCGGAGCTGTATTACAGTACAAAGACAAAGTGATAGAATGTGCAGATCTGTTAACCATTCAGATAATGGGTTTTAATGATGACGGAATAAACAATTACATCGAAAAGTTCAGTCCTGATAAAATAGCTGTAAAAAGTGTTCTTGAATCATCTAGCTTTGCTAAAGCCATGGCATCTGTCCCATTTCACTTATCTGCAATGTGTGCAATTGTTGCTACACCCACACTAAGTGATTCTTGCTCATTCCTCAGTATTACAGAGTTGTATTGTTGTACTTTTTTATACTTTTTGCAAAAACACATTAACAAAAACAATGAGCCAGTTTATAAGATGATGCAAAGTGATTATAACAAGCAATTTATTTTAAGAGTTTGTAAAATTGCATGGCATATGTTTAATCAAAGTAAAGTGGTTTTTTCCCAAAAGGAAATTGAAGAATTTGTTGATGGCTTTGAAGAACATGAGCATTTGGGTTTCATTGAAAAAGTTGAATCTCAACTTGGCTATCAATATCAGTTTGTTCACCTCACTTTAATGGAGTTTTGTGCTTCTCTACATGCACATATTTATTTAAATTCTAAAGAGATTTTAGAAAACAAAAGGTTGTATAGCTGTTTGCCTATGATATGTGGACTAATGAATGAAAATGAAAGATCTTTTGTAAAATTTCTTTCTAACTTGAAGAATTCAAATGAAAGAAAGAGTTCATTGCTTATTGCTGTATGTGGTAAGTTAAGTTCACAATAAATATTAACTTTAAACCTTCATTGTACTGTTTGAAGTTACATATTTTATTTGTTACATATAAAATCATATATTTTATACATATAAAACATCTATAGAAATTCATATATATGTGGTTTAACAGTGAATTTATGGTTTATGGGTATTGTTCCAATATTTATAACTTCTATGATTGTATGTTAAAACTTCTTGGTTTAAAGACTTATTCTTATGTTTTAGAATCTATATTTAATGTTTCAAATTTCTTTTTGCTTTGCAAAGTTTTAATTTCCAGATTGCTAAATGAATATCTTTATTTTACTGGGAAATGATCCATACCACATGTTGTGAAAGTATGTGGCACTGCATGTGACCATAAATTTCATTTAAGTTAGTTTTTTTATAAAAAATATTTTTTGATTGGAAACTTGAATCAGGAGGAATAATTTTACTTGGTAAAACCAACTTAAAAATACATTTGGAACATTTTTATTCAATATGATCTCCTTCAACATCAATGACAGTCTTACTTTGACCATTGACTTTAAACTACCACATGGATTTTTTAAAAACCTTTTCATACAGATCTCTGTGAGTGAGCACACCATCAGATGTATGGTTAGGAAAGAACATTTCAAGAGAGATCTTTGAAATTACAATTCTTATGGGTTTAAAATTTACTTTTAGAAATGATCTAAAAATTAAAGGATGTATATCTAGGAATTGTTTTATGCAACTTTGAGTAAGGAATCCAGAAGAGAAAAATCTCAGCAAAAAAACAATGCTTATTTTTAAATTTTATTCAAAATTTGAATTTCCCTGATTTTCAAATAAAAATAAAAGCATGCTGAAAACGTTTTATATTATTTATGTTATTAGAAACACTTCAAATATTTAGTTGACCTGTTTTATCTATTTTTAAATGCATATTTTCCCTCAAAATAGGGAAAACAAGTTCTCTAACATGTTAAGGGATTTTTTTTTAGATCTAATTCCAAAAAGAGGTTTTGGTATGTACCTTTTGAATTATTATTTCATATTGGTTTTGTTTTTTTGTTAAAACTTGTTGATGAGTAATAAAGTTGGTAAAGTATTCTATTTTTCCGTTCCACTCAATACAATCAACTTTAAAAAATTGTCATTATATTTTCTTTGCTGTTAATATGCTAATTGCAAATGTATTTCTGCTAATTATATTTAAATTGTTGTTCCTCTTGCTCTATTTACATATAAAATATTTATACCTATATTTTTTTTTCATTCTTTACAGAGAAAAATCTTTTTTTGAAATCTTAAATTATTCTTTTCTTAGATGGTGTACAAAAACGAAAACTAGAATTTGCTGGTTGGGGTAATTTTTTAAAATTATTACTTCATAATGTTTTTATTTTGTTAAAAAATTAAAACTTTCATCAATAAAAAAGCTTTTTCTAGTTTTTTTTAAGTTTAAAAAATTTCCATTTTCTTCCCTGATCTTGTTTTTAGTGAACAATTTGTTGTTAATTTTTTTCTTTTAGATTTTACACAAAAAATATCAAAATGTCTTCAAGAATCAAAAAAAGAAGGTATTTGTACTTTTTTAATATTTTTATTTTTTTTTTAAGAGACTTAGAGCTTTATATTGATGGAAGATAAATCTGAAAAGATAAATCTGATAAATTTTAATTGCATTTGTTAAAAAAATAAAATTTTTCTTTATTGCATTTATTAAAACAATTTCCAGAAGTATGTGGCTGTTTCGTTTGCCATTACTATGATGGTTGTAAATACATTTTTACTAATTATATTAGGTTGCAAAGAAAGTTTCTTTCATACTTTCATTAATTAGTTTACACCATTACAATCCTTTGAATACACACATTTCTCTATTTATTAGCTGAAAAATGGATCCCATCCTTTTAGAGCTGCCTGGCTGTGCCTCAAAGAATTTATGAATGTTAGCTTTGAGTTGGCAAACATCAAAGTTCTTCTCTCACATGCAAAATTGCAGAGCACAAAAAGATGATAGTCACTTGGAATGATGTCTAGAGAATATGGTAGGTGAGACAAGATCTCACATCCCATCTTGCTAAGCTTCAAACATGTCCATTTTTTCATGTGTAGTTGCGCATTGGTGTGCAGAAAATAAATCTCTTGATGCCATTATAATGGTATTGGGAGAAAAAAGCTCAAAATGCAAGATAGCATGTATGTCCCACCACACTGACAACATGATACTCTTTTGGTGAGGATCTGATATGTGAGAACATCAAAGTGTGGGGGCTTGGTATATGTTGTTTCAGCCTCGCAGGCAAAATGACCAAGTTGGAACTCATATAAGATGCAGTGTCATGATGCAAGTGAATCATCTGTTCTCACTTATGTAGTTGCTTAGAAATTTCTAGAAAATAGTGTACTGTTGATGCATGCCAGAACATTCTAGAAAACCATAGAACTTCCATGTTCTAATGAGATCCATTTGTAATGACGCAAGTGTAAAAGAACTTTCCAACTCAATATTTAAATTGTTTTTCCACCATATGTTTTGATATCCACTATCTGTTTCCATTCTTTTAAAACATAATACTTTTTTGTTAATTTTTAAATTGTACTTTTTTAGATGATCAAATATTAGGGCAAAAACTGAATGGTGAGTTCTTTTTTAACAATTAGTTCTTTTTAATGATAACTTTATATTGTTTTTTTAAACTTTTATCAATCAAATATTAATCAGGTAAAATTCGACCAATTCAAAAAACTTTCCTATCCATATTTTACTTTCATTCTTCATAGAGAAATAGCTTTTTATGAAATCTTAAAATTTTTTTTTTTTAAGATGATGCCCTAAAATTTGGACAAGTAATGATTGGTTAGTACTTCTTTAATGATTAAGTCATATTGTTGGTATTTTTTACTGTTAAAATGTTTAAAAGGTTTTTATAGATGAATGATGAGTAAAAATTTTTCAAAAAACAATGAGTTGCACCATACATCGCCAAATTTGCTGAAATTTGGCACAAAAGTGTAAAGATGTAATTTAGGAAAGACTGTAAATTTTTTTCAAAAATTTTTTATCCCTTGAAGAATTACAGCAACTTAAAGTTTGTTAGACTTTGACTGAAAAATGAGGGCAGAAAAGTCCTGTAAATGTGCCCATTTACTATTACCCTCATAAGGTGCTTGTAGTAATTTTGAAAAGCTAAAGTTTGGTACCAAAGGAGTTTGAAACCTGTTTAATTTGAAAATTATAGATTTGTATCTCTCAAAACAACAAAATGTAGTTTATTTCAAGATATTCAAAGCGCACTAATTAATGACAATAAAAAAGAGCATTGACAACTTCCGTCAACCCGGGCAACTTTGGTCAGTTTCAGTAGTTTTTCTTAAACATCTCTGAATCTTGTTACTTCATCAGGACATGAACTGAACTGAACCCACTCAACCAACTTTCTCACTTTACCAACTTTTTCACTTTACCAATTTGAGATTTTATTCAGTACCTGAACTGGAACCCACTTAATCAACTTCTTTGCTTTACCAATTTGAGCTAAGTTAGTTAAAAATGTTTGTTTGCCTACACCAAATTTCAACTCTAATTCATAGGAACTCTGAGACAGGTCTTACTCAATGATGACCTACTGTCATTATTGACCTTTGATTCTAGGCAACTCCATGACTGATTAGTGAGGTCAAAGTTACCTGTACAAATTTCAGTTAATTAATTTTATACTGTCTGTTGCATAGTAACACTGTAGCCAAATACTCTGTTAATGTTTCATGCACTCTACGATGCTGTAGTTCCACCTAAGAACTCATTCTTCATAACGTTGCAAATTTTATAAAGTTTCATTTCAACAAAATTATATTGTTTAAATGTTTTTAACATTTTTAGAGCTTAAAATTATTTCTTTAAACAGTGTATGTAATTTTCCACAAAAAAAAAAAAACCAAGTAGTGAAATATCAAGCCAATGTCAAATAATAAGCTGTTAAAGGTGATTATTCTCAATTACAAATTTCATTGTTGTCAATCTTGTTAATGTTATTCTGCTAAATAATCTAAGTTGTTATTCCTCTCACTCCATTTACTTAGACTTTTCTCTATGCACTTCTTTTTTTTCATTCTTTAAGAGAAAAGTGTTTTTTCTATTGTGAGTTTTTTTTCTTAGATTTTATGCAGTTATGCCAGGAATTCCTTGGTATTGGTTAGTACCTTTTTATTGATTATTTCTTTTTCTTTTTTTTTTTTATTGTTTTCTTGTTTAAAAATTGAAAATTTTTTTTAATGAAATATTAAACTGATGAAAATTTCCAGTTCTTAAATGCATTTATTATAATGAACAACTACAAAAAATGTACCTGGTTCACTTGTCATTAATAAGATATTTAGAACAATATTTCTGCTTATTAAATGCTTGCTCCTCTGAAATCATTTGTTTTGACATTTTTCTATATACTTTTTTTTCGTTCTTTATAGAGGAAATGATTTTTTCTAAAATCTGATATTGTATTTTTTTTTTTTTTTTCAAAGATGCCCAAAGTACACTAGAAGACTGGTATGGTTTTGGTAAGTACATTTCCTATTACTTAAGTATGTTTCTTAATTGAACTTATTGTAAAGAACAGTTTAAAGACCTAGATGAAATTTCTTTTGATGGAAATCATTATATATGTGGTAAATGTTATTGCTGCACAATGTAATAAAAAGAAGATGTTTTTACGAAAGTTCGCGCTATTTGCTCACTTGTCTAAAGTTTAAAATTATTCATGAATCCACAATTTTTCTTATGTGATTTTTAAAGCTTGTGATGACATACTTAACGCTTCACTGATTCATAAACAAAAAGCCTAGTGTTTTTTGACTAGACTGTATTCCCTCTGATGGTAGAATAATAACGATCCTTTGAATTGTAAACTATTTTGATTTTTATAAGTTCTAGCAGAAATACCCAGCGTTATCCAGGAGGTGAAAGTAGTAACTGAATAATTATGGGGATCTGTTGCCGCCTAAATTTGGATGTTACTAGGCCTGCATCACGTGGAGGTTGACCCTTACAGACCTTTTTTGTTTATTTGGTTTTTTGTTTCTAATTATTTTTCTTTAATGGCAACTTTAACATTCTAAAAAAAGCCTCAATTTTCAAGTTAGTAGGAAGTTTTTGGGCCCTTTTGGAAGACTGTCTTCTTCTCTGTTCAGTAAATCTGGCTTCTGTTTGCTGTGATGTTTTATTTGATCTTGCTGAAGCTTGCCTTTGATTCTGCTAAGCAAGCCTGGCTTTTGTCTGTTGAGGTGTTTCATTCGATCTCTTGGAGTCTACTCTGGCTCTCTCGTCAGCAAGGCTGGCTTATATCTGTTGATGTATTTCATTTGATCTTGCTGAAGCTTGTTTCATTTCATTTGATCTTGCTGAAGCTTGCCTTTGATTCTGGTTTCAAGGTTGGTCACAACTGATGATGCGCCTGATACAGTACGGCGAGGCTTTACCGAGGAATTAATAAAAATTTACTAGTATGCTATAATCTTTTGAGTTAAATATAGTGACACAAGGACAGATATTATCCGTAACCCCACTCGAACCGCATACTTATTTTTCTATCCCCTTCAATTGCCAAGTGGTTTGTTCACGATTCCATCACTAATGTCTTCTCATCCAGTTTGTAATAACATTTTTCATTCATACAACTTGAATGTAAAAATGTAAAAATTATAGAATGTTTTTAGAACTATTTATGGTTCAAATATTCTTCGTTCAAAATAAGCAGAGATTTAATAGTCAACAGAATTTTTCCAACACGAATAACTTAGTCATCCAGCATTAAAACATTTGCGCAATTTTTTTATAATTCGCACCAAACTTGTGATTGACAGGGTTTTTTTAATTTGTTTTTCTATTGGTTGAAGTGCAAAAGGTGGAAACCAGAGTACGATTAGTTTCCAATATTTTGGTTCAACCCTTCCATGGATTATTTGTTGAAAAAATATTTCAACAGCTGAAATATAATGATATATACAACAAGCTTTCCGATTATTTTATTATTTTCGGTATAGAATGATATTCTTTATTTACTAAAGATGTTTATTTTGCTAAAATAATATTTAAAAGGTTTTAAAAAGTATCGGTTATGAAAATAAATTCTGTTGCAAAAGAATAAATGTTTATTATAATCTCTTTTCTTCAGATGATCGAAAGATGTTCATGGAATGCTTCTTTGAAGCACAGGCGTCGATGACAGAGGACTTAAAAAGATCAATCGGTGAACGAGAGTGGTCCGTTTCGATTCGCGATGGAAAAACTGCTCATGAATTTTCACATGAAAAGTATTTCCTAGAAAAATTTATCGACGCAGGATTCAAGTTGAATCGTTTAGAATCTTCTAAAAAGATCTTGTCTGAAGATGAGAAAAATATTCTTATTAAATGTTCGACCAACGTTCATCGGGTCGAATTTTCTCATCCGTTGAAGATCAGTGAGCTTAGTCCGAGGCATAAAATTGAATGGGTCGTGATAAACATTTATGAAACTTTTGTATCGAAAAACGAGTTCGAAGGTTTTCTCTCGTGGATTCGTCTCGCTGAAAATCTGCATCTTATGCTTCATGACGACACGAACATCGACGACATTTGTGAGTTGCTTTGTGTTTTAAACTTCAAAAGGTTGAACATCACGTACCGTGGAAAACATTTTTCAAACACCGAAGAATTAAAAAAGATGAAATGAAAAACACGAAAATCTTTTTGAATGTTTAAATAGGTTTAATATCATAAAATAAATATGTAAAATGTAGACATTAAATCTTAAAATACATAAACTATTTATAAAATGAAACATTTATCGCTTTTTCTTTTTAATTGAAAAAGTTCTTCATTGAAAAGATGAAAAGTTTTTCAGTTTTATTTTTCTAAATTGAAAATTACTTCTAAAAAATATTTAAAAGAATTTTTTTCTTTAACAAGAAAGAGAAGATCTTAACTGAGGAAAACCATAAAAAATATGAACAAATTTATTTTTATGATAAAAGTATTTATGAGTTTTTTAATAAAATTTTGTCTTATTTTTTTGCTGCTTTTTATAGTTTGAGACAAGTTTTGTATAAGCACCTAGAAGTTTAAAAAAAAGAATGGAATACTATGGCCTAGTACTAATTCAAAGCATATAGATTTTAATTCTGTAATTCGTTTGTATGGTTTCTGCAGGTTGTTGCCCTAATGATACAGTGAACATTTAGTCAATGATTTAGCTCTTATCATCTTTGTATATTTGTAAATAGTTAAAGATATTATATCTTTGGAGATGCATAAAGTGAGATTAACATGTACATTTATCGCGAGGTTAGAATTATTTTGTTCTATCTCCCATGTTAAAAGTTGGGAGAAAATAAAATATTAATTTTAAAATAGGCTTTTTTTTAAAACTTTTTTCTAAATAATTTGTTTAAGCATAAATTATTTAAAGTTATTATTTCTTTAAAAATGAAAGTTAAAGTTTTAAGTACTTTTTATTTTTAGAAAAGTATCAAAAACTTTCTCAATGCTTAAAAATTGGAATAAAATAATTCTAACCTCGTGTAATGTACTTTTCTGGTTATTGTATAAAAATGTTTAAACAGGTTGAACCGTTATGGTATTGAAAATCTTTTGAAGCTGTTTATAATTTATAACATTAATAAGACTTAAATCATGGTCATGCCTTTTTATTTTACTTTATATAATGTGCAGTTTATCTATTACAAAATTCCGATTGGAGTATTATTTTTAAGAGCAATACTGAAACGGAGGGGATGTTATAAACGATATGACTACTTTCTGACACTAAACCTTATGACACTTTGATAAAACGATTTACAGAGCTTTTAAGAAGGTTTCTGATTCCTCAAAATATATATAATTCTTCACTCATCTGAGTCTCATTTAGGACCTAGTTGAGAAGATAAAAATATGAGGCGTGATCCTTCATTATCTCTTCCCAGCTGACTATAAACCATTTTTGGACTTCATCTCAGCATACCTCTGAAAGAAGAATCCAATAGGTGGGCAGTTGTATAAAGCTTATTGTACAGGCGTGGTTCCAAAATTTGACAAGCGTTTCGATGTTCAGATTCTAGGCAAACTCCACCAGTAGTTTTTCCTTCTTTGCCACATTCTCTATCACCTTTCTTACTCTGACTAGAATTTTAAAAATTGAAGAACAAGATAAATGAATTGTTGGAGTGAGATCACCAGAGAGTTTCTCTGAGAAGGATCGATATATTCCCTAAAAGGGTTTCATCCTTTTAATACTGGTCCAATCATCCTCCTCTGGTATGAGAGGAGCGAACTTCTCCGTTCAAAGCTATTTGATTTTCATCATAGCTGGCTCTAATCGAACCAATCATTAAAACATCATTTAGTGAGAGTTTTGTCTTTTTACAACTGGAGGTAATTGACTTTTCATATTTTACTGACAACAAAATAAAATAAAAAATTATTACAAATGATACAAGTTGTCAATTTTTTACATATGTAATTTGATTTTTAACTAAAAACTTGACAATATTATTATAATTGATGTCATTATTGAGCGAATTATTAAAAATTCAATTATAGTTTAATATGCCGATACTTACCGACTGTTACCAACTACAACTTTTACTTATACAAGTACCACTAATCTACTACTATTTAATAGAAATTTAATAAAATTTTCATAGCTTTTTATCTTTCAGATCATTCCAAATGTTACTCTAATAATGATGATCGGTGCAGGAAGCTGACAAGGTTTGTGAGCTTTTCAAGTAACCTCTTCATACCTTCTGTTCTGGCAACTGCTTTCTATAGGACCAGGTTGAACACATGATCAACGCATAAAAGGCTTTCTTTGATCTGAATTGACTTGTATCTGGATTGCTACCTTTATGTTAACTCTGAACTGCCACAGCTTTCCAGTTGTCGGAATATCCAGAAATAGATTCATAGATTTTATCAGTTTCTGACCAATTGCTAAAGAAATATGTGAACCTTCAAAGAAATCGCAGTTGATAACACTTTTGACAGTTCAAAGTCATCACTAATGTAGTGGAGAGAAAAATGACATGTGCGATTGATTTACGCTCGAAGTTGAGAGATCGGTGGTGATGGCTGCACCTGGCAAATACTCCGAGTCTCTAAGGACTTTCTTGTTCACCAAGCTCTTGCGTGCTTGTTTAGTAGTGTTAGCTTGAATCTTTAGTAGTGGTAGCTTGAATCTTGAATATGTTGCTTAATAGACTCTGTTGTTAAGTGAGTGGGTGTACTTCTTAAATCCTTCACAATTAACAATTCAGAATACCAGGCTGCATTTCACTATAAACATGGTTCAGCCTATGTTCTTGGCCAACTGGCGGTTGTGTGTCAGGTACTCAAGTTTCTTCGCTTTGTAGTATAAAAATATTTACCTGGTTTTTACAAGCGTTAAGAAACGCAAAGAACGAAAAAAATGGATGGAGTGTTATCAACAAAACAAAATCAATTTTTAAGTAGTTTTTACACTCCATCTTTGATATTTGCCCATGTTTTGTTGCGCCACTGCCTAATACCAGTAAACAACAGGTAACAGATATAAAATTATTTGGAATTTTTTCGAACGGTTTTGATGTCTTATAATAAGTCGCTTAACAAAATCGTGTCACCAGTTTTTTATAAAGAGAAATTTCAAAATGGCTAGAAAACCAACAGTAGATGAATTCGATAAAATCTCGTTAACTCAAATTGGTGCGAGGTTTATGAATAATCGCGAAGAATGCATAAAGTGGTTTAGAGAATTCGGTTTGCTTGCTACTGTAATGATTTGTCCCGTTTGCAACTTGCAGTGTAGCGAACAGTTGTACACACGCAGTGTAGATGGAATTACCTGGAGATGTACTGTTAAAAAGTGTAAAAAGACTGTAAACATTCGCAAAGGCAGCATTTTTGAGAAATCAAAACTGGAGCTGTGAAAGATCATTGGAATAACATACATATGGGCTCGTAGCGCAGGCAAAAGTCGGGGACTGTCGCAAGAAGATATTCAAAAAGAATTGGATATTGGATGCAGGGAAACTATAAGCGATTGGAACCAGTTTTGCAGAAATGTTGCAGTAGAGTACTTTTTGAATAATCCTGTACAATTAGGCGGCCCTAGCTGTGTTGTAGAGATTGACGAATCTCTTTTTGCTCGCCGCAAATACAACCGTGGCAGAATTGTGGAAGGCCAATGGATATTTGGTGGTTATGAGCCAACAACA
>QPEY01000038.1:881784-929794 GCA_014706445.1 Hydra viridissima
AGAAAGTCAACTCGCTCAGAGAAGATGAGAGATAGTATTGTTCTCAAATTCTCATAGTTTTCTGGTACATCCTCTGCTACAGCAACAAGAAGTTGAGATTTCACACCACTGTCTTTTGCTGCAAAAGATGTAAGTGTCTTCTTGTCTGGTGGAGCTTGAACTTGAGAAATCAATTCATCTTCTTGAATCCCAAGGCTAACCTTGAGGAAACCACCACCACCGTCAATTCCAAGCTTGACTATGTGCTCTTTATACACTTGTCTTTTGAGCAAGACATCATTGAGAAGTTCAGAGAGATTCTTGCAGTGAACCACAATTTGTTTCTTTGTCTGAGACTTTTCATGTGTCACAGTTATGTTTGTGTGAGTGAAATGTTCAGATAGTTGTGTACCTATTTGATGGAATTTTGCCCGGAATTGAGGTTCAACAACTCTGGCTTGTGCAACATGGTTCAATGTTGAGGCCAATTTTTTGACGCTTGCATTAGACAGCCCTGTGTTTGTCTGAATGTTTGCAAGGTCTTGGGCTTTTAGAACTACTTCATCACCAAAGAGTCTTTTTGCGCTTGCTGCACCTGTATTAAAAACATTGCTATGAGTAGGAGCAAATTTTTCACATAAACAACCAAGTTTTCTTTATGGAAAGTAAAGTTTAGATTTGAACTGCAAATTTTATTTGTTAAAGGTTTTTTCTTTTGTAAAAGACAAAGACAATGACAAAGTTTTAATTACTATCAGATAAAAGATTTGCAAGTTACTGTTACCTGGAGTAATTGGCAAAGGTCGCCCACCACCACTTTGTGCTATTCTTAGGGTTCCATGAGGAGAAGCCTCTTTAGATGAAATGACTGCTGAAGCAATCTGTTCACTGACTTTGGAATCTTTTGATGCCAACATCTTTATGTTATGCCTGAATGTGAACTGATTGCATTGATGAGGTACTCCTCTTCCAATTAAGGAGAGGCAATCAGAACATCTTCTTTGGTCTTGGGATGGTAAAGGCTGTTGTGGCATTTCAAATGGGTGCTTTTGCAATGCTTTCAGGTGTCCAATTTTGCAAATGATGCAATCACACTGCTGTCCTCTTGTCTCAGGCCTAGGGATGACAGATGAGAAATCAAAAATGGGAGGGACAGAGACATTCTCACCATTTTTCTTTCTCCTCAGAAGCAGTCTGCAAGAATCACACATTCCAAGTGGGACTCGTGTGTCACAAAAGTCAACATCCTGAGAAATCAGACTCTTGACTTGGTCTTTAAGAAAACTTGTTAGCTCCCTAGAACATTTTTTCATACAGAGGAGACAAACTGACTTCCGACAGTCTTCATGATTTTTTGCTGAGTTTGGCATTTTTGAGTTGTGCATTCCACGAATGAAAACATGAATATGTCATTAAAATGCCTTTTCCCGAAATTTGGTTCAATATTTTATTAGGGATGTGCCACTAATACTTAAGAACTGATTTTTTCATCAAATTTTGAAAAAAAAAAAAAAATTGCTTCTTTAACTTTTGAATCCAAATTGTAGTAACACATGCTGTGTGAATTCAAATGTATACGCTTTTTTGCTGTTCAGCAACGCTTGAGTAAACTCGAGTGTACTTTAAAGAAAATTACTCAACATTTTAAAACGATAACTTATACGATAAAAGCTATCCTTTTACTTTTGTTACTGGGAGAGTGTTTTTAAAATTGCAATTATTACTTAAGGGACATTTTAGCTTTAGTAATAAAGTTCGTGTGGTCTCATTAAACCACTATTTAGAAAAATTGAAATTCCTCTTGTCCTAGGTATGAGCATTTTAAAAGTAAGTATTAGGTTTTAAGGAACTTTTTGTCGATTTAATAGATTTTATTTTTGACAATTACTTTACTGAATAAATGATTTCTCAACTGTCACTTAAAATATAGAATAAAATCGAATGCTTATTCTGATGATGCAATTCCTTTTTTATCAGCCGTTTTAGCTAATTACTATACAATGTCAGTGGGCAATTTTTCGTCAATTTTCTTGTATGAGTTCAAACTGGGATAAAATGCTGGCGAGATGACTAAAAAAATTAACATGGCGTTTGGGGTCAATAGTGTCAGCGAACACACCATTAAGCGTTGGTTCACAAAATCTGTTCCGGAGATTTCAGCCTCCATGATGAGCCCCGTAGTGATCGAACTACAGCAATCCAGGACTGAGATCTGAAGACTCTGGTGGAAGCCAACCCATCCCTAATAGCTTGAGGATCGCGAAAGAACTGTGAATCAGTCAAGAAACTGTTTTGGATAGTTTGAAATGCATCAGAAAGGTGAAAAAATTCGAAAAGTGGATGCCCCAGGATTTGATAGATTTACAGAAATTGTCAAAATTCAAGGTTTGTTCTTCGTTGCTTCTACGCAATCAAAACAACACATTCCAGAGACAATTACTAGAGACGTTCGAGACAATGTTTGGACGCCAACAAAACCCCTTAGAAACTTTTCAAAGGCGAAAACCCACCAAAAAAAGACAATAGTTACTGTAGTGTGGTCTGCAGCCGGAGTGATCTACTATAATTTCTTGGAACCAGGTCAAATCATCACTGCAGAGTCCTATTTTGAAATCAACTTAATGTTTGGGAAATTACGATGTTTTTTTATTAAATAGGTAAATTTTAAAAATATGGAAGAAGTAACTCAAGAAGTACAGCATCAAATACTAACTACACAACACCGCCCAATTCTTAGAAATAATCCTAAAAAATTGTCTGAACCATGGCTCCTCGGTAATCTACTTGAAGATTTGATCCCAAACTATGGATGCCAGTTGCCCAAAAAAGGGGATGTGCTTCGCTACTTTGATTTTCTCGATTGTGGAGCCACACAGAAAAGCAAAATGGATGATATCATGAAACTTGTTATATTGAAGATCGAAGAGTTGTGGAAGCATTCTGGTATTGCTGTTACGCCTCTCAGACCTGGGAATTCCAAAGCAAAGCTTAAAAGATTAATTTTGCAATATGAAAATCTTCGAAAACACAAAACTAGGAAATATTTTTCTGCTGAGAGTGAAAACTTTCTGAAATATCTTTTTCAACTATTTGACTAGCAAATGACAATACCATTTATATTTTACTTCAAGACAGATGTAAGACCAGAAAAATGATAAGGGAAGATATTCAATTTTTATGAGATCAAAGAGCGTGTCAAAAAACGGAATTAGGTAGTTTTCATAAGTCACATTTTTCAAGAGTTACGAGGAAAGTATTCTATAATAAAAAAGAAATGTGAAAAATCTGTGAGGGAAAAGAAATGTGAAAAATCTGCGAGGGAAAAGAAATGTGAAAAATCTGCGAGGGAAAAGCAAACTTAACTAGAATCTTCAATTAATATAAACAAAACCTGACTCTTGAAGAAATTAACAAATTTGGCTCTTTTGATTCAAATGACTTGGATGGATTTAATGCTGAATTTGGTAAGGTTGAACCTGATTCAACTGAAGATCCTGAGTTTAGAGTTCCTTCAACTAGTGGTATAAAAAGTACAGCAATCCGTACAAAAACACAGTCACTTACTTTAAATCTACCCAGAAATCCATTTAAAAGCAAAATAATATCAGCTATGGGACGTAGACTAAATCTATCAGCTATTCAACCAGCAGCATTCATGGGAGCGATTCTTAAAGAAGGTGAAGTTCCTCTGGAAAAAGCAACTCTTTCAATTAAAAGCACATCGAAAGCAGGTCAAGAAGTAAGAAAATCATCAGCAGAATCTTAGTTGATTCTGTTGATGATTTAAATTTAAAGCACTAAAGCATTCAACTGTACATTGGGATGGTAAATTGGTTCCAGACTTGAAAAAGGAAAACAAGGAAAGATTAGTTGTTCTGGTATCTTTCATTTACTACGAAAAAAAAAACAACTTTACTTTGAGGTAAAGTTAAAATTAATTAGTTATTGTGTTATTCTTTACTGAAAAAAAATATTTTAATTTTAATTTCAAGTTGTTAAGGTTTTAATGCTCGCACTTAATTTAAAAGAATACTATTAAAAATTATATAATAAGTATTAAAATTAGTATGCATCTTTATTGTCCAACTGATCAACCGATAAACCACAACAGTTCCTTAAAGTTGTAAAAAGAATTTTTTTTACTTAGCAAGTATATTGTAGTGACTTAATAAAATGGAGGAAATCAATTTAAGACAAGTTGATCAATATTTTAGGTTTCAAAAAATATTTTCGATAATGGAGATTTAATTGTAATTAAATGATTAAATTAATGATTAGAATCATTTAATTATGATTAAATGACACTTTTAATTATGATTAATTATGATAACGCATTTAATTAAGATTAGAATTCAAGTTAGAAAAGACAAAGAGCCATGCATCACATTTGACAAAAAAGGTATTTGATTATAGAAATCAATTTTGACCTTATTGAGTATTTAAAATAAATTATTTAGTTGAATCACCAACAAACCAAGAGAGTTCAATAAATGAAAGTGCAAAAAAGTGGTTAACCAACAAAAGAACTCAATTGAGTTCTAGCAATAAAAGACGACTGATAGTAAATACGCCATATGATGAAAAAACAGAATCTCTCGAAAGTAAAACATTAATCAGTTGCATAAAGAACAGCATTTAACAAACGCAATTTTAATTGTGTTAAATCATCACAAAAAGGCGAGACAAATCATTTTTGCTTTACGGTTTACGACGTTGCAAGAGAAAATGGCGTCAAAGAATCTTTTGCATACTTCTTGGATAATAAACTTCAAAAAGTAATACTCATAATGAAGCAACGTGAGAATTTCCTTATTAACGAGCAATTGCTAAAATTTAAAAGCATCCATCAAAGTTACTGAAGGCTAAAGATGAAAATTAGATTTAAGATTTAAAAATTCTAACTGGAATTACCTACAAGGTTCTGATCTTTAAGCCACAGCAACAGAACCTCTTCGATTACATGTACAATCGGGAATTATAACAATATTTTATGGAATGTCTCAAAGACAGTGTTTGGAAGAGAGCGTTCCTAAAGGAACGGATTCGTAGAACGAGTTCTTTTTTTGAGGAACGAAGCTTGAAACTGGTTCCTTTTAAAACAACAGAACGAGGAAAGAGAGCGAATCCTTTTTTTTGAACGAAAAGTAAAAAGTTCCCTAAAAATTTATAACTTTGCTTTTTGATATTGTTGTATTTGACAGTTCAAAAACAAAACGCTGTTATTTTTCATCTATCTTACAATGCATTGGCTTAAGTTTATTACTTATAAAGTATGCTTACAAAGTAAGTTTATTACCTAACGTCCTTAACTTTACTAAAGTCATGAGTCTATGCAACTAATGAATTTGCTAAACTTAGCATAATGCAATGTTATCTTTTTTCTCTTTGGTGAATGTTTTGCCTTGAAGTGGGTTAGAACTTTTTTTTTGTATTCAATAGAAAAAATGGCAATAGTATAAATGCAAATTGTGTTTATTTGACCCTTTAGGAAAAGTTGAGCGGCTATTTTCGACAGGGTCTAATGGGATGACTGAAAAAAGAAATAAGTTGGTGACTCTCTATTTGAAAAATCAATTGTATTGAAACAAAATTAAGTTGGTGTTTAAAATTTTATTTGTCTTCATACTTTTTGTTTATTTTCTAAATTTTTATTGTCCAATGACATTTTTATAATGCTCATACTTCCGAGCTGAAATTAATATATCAACTTTATGTGTGCATAATGTACATTGAGAGGCAGACCGGGAGGATACCAGAAATGTTAAAAAACTTTCTAAAAGTAATGATTAAATAAAACACGTTAAAAAAAACTCGCTCACATAACGAAACAATAAATTTGCTCTCATTTTATCATAAATATGGTATAAGCAATACCTTTAATGGTATAAGATATACCATTTATATGTAAAAACAAGTTTAAAAAAAGGAACGATGTAGGAACGAATTCTAATTTTGAGGAGCGTGGAACGCGTTCCTTTTTTGAACAAGGAACAGGGCACTGGAACGAGTTCTTATTTTACGAAATGAACAGAGAACAGAACGAGATCTTTTTAAAAAGAAACTTCCCGAACACTGCTCAGAATACTAGATTCTGTAGACCAATTATGCTGGATTTTTTTAAAGGAAATAATAAAGTAATAATAATGGAATATATAAATATTGCAAGTAAATGTATAAATAATTGTTTGAGATATTTGATTGATTTAGAGTTCTAGTTTCCATTCACAAGGTATTAAGCACAAACTGGCGAAATCATCAATTTACCATTTCACCATGGTTTAATTGAAGAATAAGCAGCTGAATCTTGACAAAAAAGTAGAAAAACTACTTTGTTTGGCGTTTCCATACGAGCTGTGCATAATTCAGACCCTCTAATTTGTTAAATCTCATTGAAGATTGAAAACAGGAAATTTTTGAGCTTACCAGATAAAAAGTAAAATGCTTGTTAGCAGTTTGTTAGCAGTTTTATAGTGAAAGTTCATCTGGTATGAATCTTAGACCTTGTGTCGATATAGTTCTGTGATTATCTAGGCGTATACCTCACAAGCAAAACTACAGATTGTAATTTGAGAATTGTAATACCTCTCTTCCACTGTAGACTTCTTTCAGGCAAAGACATGAAAAAAGATCCTCGGGGGAACTTCATGTAGGAGACCAGGATGGGAAAGGAATATCTAAATTTGTTTGAAAGGATAATAGGGAAGATACTCTCGTGTACAAAGATGTTTCATAAAATCAACAAACGAAATAAGCAGCCTATTTTTCATTAATGAATACAACACACCACAGGGATGCCAATGTCTTACTTGATGCCATTATGACGAAGCAAAAAATAAAAAGCTAAAAAGAAAAAAGAAGTATTTCCATCTCATTTATAAGTTTTTGGCTCATAAGACTTTGGGAAGTTTTTGAATTCTAATCAAGAGTATTTCTAAAAAACAACAAAATGATCAGAATAAAGTATCAATTTTAGAGTTTAGAAAATATGTATTTTCATGTCTTATCATGGAGGATTGGCAAACAAACTCAAATAAAGTATCAATTTTAGAGTTTAGAAAATATGTATTTTCATGTCTTATCATGGAGGATTGGCAAACAAACTCAAATAAAAAAGACGGTCGAATAACATGCGCCACAAAAGACATAAAGCTTGACAAGGTTGGTCACTGTGTCACATGGATATATATATATATATACTTGATCGGTATTTAATAATTTCATACAAAGGCTATTAATAAAAAAATAAAAAAAAACTGCTGTTAAAATTGAATGCTAATGCATTAAATAGTTTTTTCAAATAAATGTATCATTTTTATTATAACATAAATTTTTCATTAATTTTTTATTAGTAAAAAGTTTCAAAACCAATTCATTCATTAAAAAAAAAAATCTAAACAATTAAGGGTTAAAAGTGGGAAACAAACGAGACACAAGGTAAACGAGCTTACCTGTGCTTTGGTTGTCCTATGAACAACACGATCGGCATACAACTGTAGCACTGAATGTCACTTAGGTAACAGAAGATGTACCTTTTCCCAGTCAAATTCGGTAACACGAGAAATTATTAATTGGCCCAGTAAGTAAATTTTGAAAGTAAAACAGAAATCCACAAAATGAGAAAGGCAGAAAATTCATTTCATGAATATTTACTGAATAGTTTCAATTAAGTTCACTGAATTAAAAAAAACTTTTTTCTAATATAATCTTTATTTCACGTAAAGAAAAACAAACTATTCCAAAGCATTTTTACGAAAGCGAATATTCTATTCTCCTCTTGATACACGATTTTTATAAAACGTTTTTACGATGAAACAAATTTTTGTCGATTTTTAGTTTTTCACTTAACGGCAATCATGTTTTCTTTTTTGTCAAAGAATCTTTTGCAGCAACAAATTTCGCAGCCTACGTGTGATAACTTTGAACCATCGCAGCTACAATGGGCGTTGCAATTTAACAGCATCTCTTCTTCTTCATTATAGAAAGTAAATCCATTAGGAGAACACTTGTTTTTCGAACTTACTAGACTAAGCAATCCCGAAAAAGCAATAAAACTCACTATTAGTAGCTGTGATACCATCTTAACAAAATATAAGATACATATTACTACGCGCATGCAATAACAGCTAATGTAATGAGTAGAAAATTATATTTAAAAGTAATAAACGCTTAAAAATACAAATATGATGGCTCAGATATATAAAGAAATTGAAATAAAAAAAACTTAATATTTTCATTATTACATATTTGAAGTTTCTTTTTTACTGTTGACTCGTTTAAGTAACTGAATTTCATCTTAATCCAAACACTCACTTTTTAAACAGATTAAATTTCCTTTGAATTAAATTTTTCTGTGATGATGAAAATAAACATTTTGGCACGTAATAAGCTAGTTTTCCCATAGCGTAACTAGTTCCGGTTTACTCATTTGCGCGTCACAAAAGAATAAGGATTTTCCCTAACATTCGAAGAAAACTTTCCCTAAAATTAAATTGGAAATACCAGAAGAAAAATTCCATTACTAACAGCTTAAAAATACCTTGGGATGGTGCAAATTAATCTCCACTTACGCAGACTTTATAATATTCTAATTACATTACGCGAAGTATTTATCTTCGATGTTAAAAAGTTGTTTTAAAGTTGGGACAGCTCTCTATGTTTTATGTATTTTTTGTCGGTTACCGTGTTTTCCCTTTATCCCAATTTTGTTGGTTTCTTAAATTTTAAATCTTTAAGTAACACGTACTAATAACATTTTTAAAATAAATAAATACAAAAAAAAAAAAAAAAAAAAAAAAAAAAAAAAGTGAAAACATGGTCATTTTTTGAAAATATGTTTTTTTNTTTTTTTTTTTAAATTTTAAATCTTTAAATAAAACGTAATAATAAAAATTTTAAAAAAAAAAAAAAAAAAAAAAAAAAAAAAAAAAAAAAAAAAACATAGGGAAAACACGGCAATTCTTAGAAAATATGACTTTTCCAAGAATTAGCATGTTTTTTTCTACGAACAGTAGAAAATCACAGAAAATATGACATTTCTGTGATTTTCTACTGTTCGTAGTTTTAATGGAATTTTCAATCAAGTCGATTGAAAAGCACAATCAAACTAAGGTTTTTTTTTTAGTTAAAAAATTTTTCATGGTTTAAACTAAGGAAGCATAGTTATACATCCTATTGCATCATCCTATTGTATCATCCTCTTGAATATTAATTTTGTAGGAAGTAATAGCTAAATACAGTGAATCAAAAAAAACTTAAAATGAAGGTCCGAGCTGGAGATTTTAATAAAATCAGCGGTAAAAAAAAGAAAAAAAAAAGTCTAATATAATAACTTTTACCGCAAAATTTAAGCGGATTATTTAGTTGATAACTGTAGCACAGTTCAAAATTTCATCTTTCAAACTAGTGCTTAAAGTTTGCGACAGGTAGCAGCTTGATACGCATTCTTAAGAATAGAATCAAAAGGATGCTTTGTAAATGACACTGAAACCCTATAAAAATATATAAAACATCATTATGCATTTAGCTGTTTACGCTCCAATCCTCTTAGATGCTTCTAACATTTTATCGTTGTGCGTGCCATTGCAAAATGTTGTGTTTTAATTTTGTAATATTCAACATGTCTGCAGGTATGTTTAAGGTTTTTAATAATTGTTTTAGCTATGCACATGAGCTAAAGTAAATATCGAGTAATTTTAATTTTTTTATTTTTCACTTTTTTAATTTTTGATTGATTTCGAAAAAATGCAGGTTTCTTTTCAGGTGCTAAAACTACTGTTTTAGGAGCTAGTGTTTTAAATTTAACTTAAGAAAATAGATTGCCCTGAAACGTCCGTACCAGTTTTTTTTTAGCAGGTATATTTTAGAATTTTATAAAGAAATCTTTTATTTACACAGCTGCAATATTTTGTAAGTTTGGCGAGATTTTAAAATATCTTCAAGGTCAATTGGATTGTCAGGGTAAGAAGCTTAATAAGCTTTTCAGGTTTGATATTTTAAATACTCAGTTATGTGGAAGAGATCCTTTGTATCCTCTTAATCTATTCACGTAATGAATTCAACCACGGTTTTTTTAGTAACATTGATTCTTCAATGACTTTTGTCTTAGCACAAACGGATCCAGACCTCTATGACGCTTGTCTTAAATTTTTTAATATTCTTAAAAAGTTGCAATAAGCCACAAAGTTCAACCTACCAGTAACGAACTAATAGTCTACAGTAATGGAAACCCTATTTTACCATAACTAGTCAAAAAAAAGATAATCATCATAAAATGACGTGTTAAATAAACACGCGTTAACAAAAAACGTATACCTTGCATGAGCTAGTGACGTAACAATGTTTTGATTAATTATAATGGTCGATCTATCTTTTCGGTCATAAAATGTAACTGGCTGTATTTGCTGGCTTAACCATGAATCATGATGAATCTTTACAGCTTATTAACGTAATTTCTAGATTCCAAAAAAAGTTGCAAAAAACTGATACTGCTGCATCTAAAGTAATTACATTATTTGTGTAATAAAAATGTCTATTAAGTAAAACTATTTCATTGGTATCAGTATTATTTTTAATTCAGACACAAACATTCATTTTAGTTTTACCCTTAACCCTTATCAATTTAAAATGAAACTGGTTGAACTTATTATACACATACATACATACATACATACATACATACATACATACATACATACATACATACATACATACATACATACATACATACATACATACATACATACATACATACATACATACATACATACATACATACATACATACATACATACATACATACATACTGTATCTGTAGTTTATGCTTTTAGAAATTGAAGATATTGAAGAAGCTCAGTGAGATTCCAGTCAATGTATCTATTCTCAGGGTATATAAGAATATTCTATTTCTAATTGTCTTTTGATTGTTTCTGATCATGATAAGTTACAAATAGTTATTGAAACAGTGTATATATGCAGTGTTTGTGTATGTGAGAGAAAAAGGAGGGCAGCTGTTAAACTCTATGTTTATAAGAAACGAAATCTTAATTTGATGTTGTGGCCTAAAAATGTTTTTTGATCGGATTTACAGCAATTGCACTCACTGGTTGTAGGGATAAGTCTCTAATTGTCTTTACAAAGAGAATTAGGGACTTACCTCTTTGTAAAAAAGTTTCACATGAAATTTCAGGTAAAGTAGCCATAATTATATTGTAAATTAATAAAGTTACTGAAATGAAAATTTATTTTTGAACCAAATTAAGGTATATAAAATTATGATTAAAGATTAGTAAATAAATTTTTCAGAATAATGAAATTAACTCCACAAGCTCAGATATCTGTGTTGAGAACAAGTAAATAAATAAGAAAATCTCTAGTCTAAATATAAATCTTCACTTATTTTTTTTCATTATCAATCCAAAGTGTTTATATTACCAAATAAAGCAAGAACTTAACAACAAAAACATGAATACAGTTTGTTGTGGTTGAGGAAGTTGAGTCTTGCCAAGTTGTCTTTATAGGACTGAAAGATTTATCATAAAATATCAAATTCATCTTAGCAATTCAAGGATATCCACTAGATTATGTCAGAGGTGTCATTCAATAACGTTTCATTACTTGCAATCAAAAATGTTACAGCTGTCTCAGTCATCAAGGAATCTTTCAACACAATATTTGCTAAATAGTTTGGCAGAAAAAGTAAAATCCAGTGGTGTGCAAAACAATAATTTTCTTTTTTTGTGACTTCTTAGAATAAAGAATTCTTAAATTAGTTATATTTTTTATAATTGCTAGGGTAGTCTTAAAATCCAGAATAAAAATACACGTACTACCTCACCAAGTTGCAACAAATCAAGTTTTTGAAAATTGGCCAAAGCATTTGAGATCTTTTTAAAGACATTGAGTGATATTTTAACTAATAAGGAAAAATATGGAGGAAAAACTTGCTATTGACTGCAAAAAAATTCAGGGTCTCTGTGAGCAAATCCTTGGCATCAGAAACATTTATGAGAATTAATTGTGAAATTTGAAATAGTGATGGAGAGCAAATATTTAAAAATGTTTTTATAAAAACTTAGCTCATTTAACTTTTATCAAAGGTTCTCATGAAACTTTGACCCTAATATCCTTCCACCTATGAAATTAAATTATTATTTGTTGCTGTTGTTATTATTCTTTTACAACCTCTTATATTTTGTGTGCACTATTGAGTGACTAAGATTAATTCACATAACAAAGCAGTCATTCCACAGTGGACATTAGGTGAAAAAATGACTGTAGGAAGATATTAAAAAGGATAGGCATTCTCAAATGATTTTATCAGAATCATTCATTCTTCCTTGCTCTTCTTTTGATTGACATGTTTAGAAAATTTGATGCTGTTATGAATGCATTGTTTGGTTATACTCTTGATAATAGTTAATGCAGAGAAAAAAAGAGCAATTCAGATTCTCCTACCTTTAGCTAGAAAACCCAAACATTACAATATTACGTTTTTCTCAATGCCAAAAATCCAGTGCCAAAACTCTTCCCTTAGGGTTAATTCTGAACTAGAGAGCTACAGAGATTCTGCATCATTTCTTCTGTGCTCTTTGGTAGAGATACAAGAAGACAAGTAACCATCATTATCTAGATGGTTAACACAGTAAAAATGTTTGACAGAAAGTTGAATTAAAAAAAAAAAAGCAAAAGTTGGATGAAGCAGAGTAAGGGATTTTGAAAACTCTTGAAAGTTTTGTTTAATTTTTAGAACTTTTTATTTCTGTATTTTTTTGTAAGTTAAATTTCAATCTTTTGAATAAAATGATAAATCATATTTACAAACAATACACATTTATAGACACATTTTCAAAAGTTTAATTTTATTGAATTAATTTAATGACCAGTGACCTCATGGCTACTAATCTCATCAAAGGTTATTTTAGTTTACAACATAAAAGTTAAATCCATAACTCACTTTAAAAAAACTGTGACCCACTTCCTCAGATTTTTAAAATATATACCATATCTTTAATGGATTTCTTATTCAGATATTGTGACCTTTATGTAAATATTATTGTTAAATTAAAAATTACTTACAACAATAAAATTTTTATCTGATATATATTATTTGCCATGCACCAACAGATTTTAAAGATTGATCCTTGATAACTATAAATATTATACTTAACTGAATCCTACAATTGTCTTCTCAACTACCCAGGTGATATGATGGCTTAAATAACGATGTTTTTATTCTTTTTTAAAATCAATGTCACATCTAGTTCCAGTAAATGTTCTTGCCCTACCATGATATTTATTTTTTGTCTGTAAAGGAAATTTTAAAGAAAATAATTATAATGGTATTGAAGGATTTCATCAAGTTTCCATCAATAGAAATGGAGATTATCATTATAGAAGAATAGAAATTACCTTTAAATGGAATTAAAAGTAGGAATGGAGATGTTGGACAAAAAAAAAAAAAGAAGAAAAATAGAATGGAAAGTAGAAATTAATTATGATAAAAGTAATTATAATCCCTGAGTCAGTTTTTTAGAATCTTTTTTTGAAATTAGCAGTTTTCACAGTTAGATATGAGTCTGCATTACCAACAACAGATGTGTGTTTACTAAAATCTCTGCAAACTTCTAATACAAAGTTACAATACAAAGTTTAAAGTTTTACAAAAATTTCTTTTATAAAGATATATTTCAGTTGTTATTATTAAAAGATAGCTTTTGTTGTTTTTATTTAAAACATTTCTGTTTACTAAATCTCCAGCAACTTGTGCATTCAATTGGGTCAACCCAACAATATGAAGCCCACAGAGCAAAAAATATATCTGCTCCATAGATATGATGCTAGCGCTGGCAATAAGTCTTGTGCCAACTTATATAACTGACTCTAAAAAATTTACTTCTTTCCGCAGAAATCCATTTTCAATACCTTCTCCCAATTTTTGATGGCCATAAATCTTATTTTTAAGGATATTAAACCTAATATTGATGCTATGAGTGATCCTATTCTTTATGCATTTTTGTGGTAATTATTTACTATTAAAATAACAGTAACTTTGTGCACTATTTTACCACATGTGCTTCACTTTACCAAACACCAACAAATGACACACTTCCTCAGTTTTTTAGTTTAATGTTGGCGTTTAGTTTTTCAGTTAATGACAAATAATTACCATAATGGTACAAACGTGTATAATAGCGTATACAAATGTGTATAATAGTCTTTTAATATTAAGTCAAACTTACTGAAATATATTTTCTCAATTAAAATATATTTTTATAATTTAGAATAAAATTACGTTTGTAACATGCAACATTTTTTAGTTTAGTTTTGGATTTCTTTATACTATTAGATTATGCTTCAAGTTTATCAACATGATACTTACATCAATAAAAATTTTCTCCTCTCCTTAAACAGTGTTTCCGGTTACAAGATTTAAAGTTATTAAGACATCCTCTTTGCCTCTTGCAATAAATACACCTAAATAAAACCTACACTTTTTTTTTGTGCAGGTTGTTTAATGATAATTTAAGCAAAAATTATTTGCATAAAAATAAGGAAAAAATTATTTGCATAAAGCAATTGACCAGTTAAAATTGTCAAAGGTCAAAATTTTTATTTTAAAAAATGAAAGCAGCACCTTTTTTAAATGCTGCATATTTTAAATGTTAAATTGGTAAACAAGACTTATGTAGGCAATACTCATCGTAAAAAAATAAGTTGATTTCTAATTTCTATTTAATTTTATTTAAATAGGTATAATGGAGATAAATTAATTTCTACTTTTCATTCTTATTTTTCAAAATCTACGTTTTGTCAGACAATTCAATTTATAAATTTCTTCTCTAAAAATAAATTGATTCCTAATTTCTAGTTTTCATCTCTCTAAAAAATAAGTTGTTAGTTGACATGTCATGAGGTTGTTACATAGGCCATTTGTAAGTGTTTATTAAGTTATCTACATCTGTCTGTAATTCTCTCGTTCTTAGCAGGTATGTACTGGTGGTAAACTCTTTGAGCCTTTGTCAAATCTTTCTAATTGAAAGCTTTGGTTTAATAAACAACATCGAATTAGTCATTAGAAAAAGAGTTTGCATTCATTTTTAAATTTTGAAGTTCAACTAAAAAACTCTAAAATATTTGATGCTGCATTAAAAGTCATGTTAAAAGTATGTTATATAGACTGTCTTTCTTTCTTTTTTAGAAGCCCAATTAGAATTTTATATATGATGAATATATATATATATATATATATATATATATATATATATATATATATATATATATATATATATATTTTGCATAATTTTTAGATGACTTCCAAGTAGATTTAGAGGATTTAATTGAGTTAGTTCACCTTAACTAATTTAACTAATCAAGCTGCATTCAATCAATCAAAATTAAGCTGCTGTTCTATAGAAAGGAAGCATTATTGAAAGTTATTATAAATGTTTATTATCATTATTATCATTATTGTTATTATTATTATTATTATTATTATTATTATTATTATTATTATTATTATTATTATTATTATTATTATTATTATTATTATTATTATTATTATTATTATTATTTTATTATTATTATTATTATTATTGTTATTATTATTGTTATTATTATTATTTTTATTATTATTTTTATTATTATTATTATTATTATTATTATTATTATTATTATTATTATTATTATTATTATTATTATTATTATCAAAAAAAGACATCAATTAAATATACAAATTTTAGAGTAATTATGGAAATGAAGAACATATAAAAATATTGAAATGTGAAATTCTGCCTTATTGATAAATTTTAGGTGCCCTTCTGTTATTTAGCTCCTACAATTAGAGCATCCCGCCATCGGAAATTGCGTAAATGCGTAAATTCCGATGTGAGAAATAGTTTATAAAGGTGACTCCGACGTGATGCGATGGTGAGGAATGGTATCACATCGGAGGTGTGATGTAGTCCGAGGCCGATGGGGAGAATTTCACGCACTCTCCGATATATTTCGAGATTTACACAGTATCATACGATATTTTCGTGTAATATCACAATAAATCGTATTTAAAGTGTAAACTCGTAATATTGTGGTATTTCCAATATATTTATTTATAATTACAAAGTTTTTGCAAAATTACAGCAAAATTTTGCAAGCCACCACATCGGAGTCACCTTTATAAATTATTTCTCACATCGGAATTTACGCATTTATGCAATTTCCGATGGCGGGATGCTCTACCTACAATTCATAAAACCTTGCTGCTTAATAGTAGAAACTAAAAGTTTGTTTCGAGATATTTTTTAAACTAGATTGTCTAATTTTTGTAATTGATAATTTTGAAATGATGTGATGTTCAATACAGATTGATTTCCATTTCCTTTAGGAAACAGGCATTGGAAAGACAGTAAATAGTTTAAGAAAATGTGATGGAATGCTTGGCGAGCAAGCTAAAGAACTTATCATACAATGGAGAGATCATGTTAATGCTCTGCTTGTAACAGAGGAGAAGAGCAAAAAATGTAGTAAAAAGGAGGAGTTTATTCCAATACATGAGAAAAATTTAGGAACTTTTAGTAATGGAAGCAAAAATACTTTTCCCTCTGAAGCTTCTTGTTTTAAAAAAGCTAAAGAAAATTTTGATGATGTATCTTTAAAACAGAAAAATGACATAATGCATGATGATCATACAAGAACAAAGCACAAACGATCTTTTGAAGAAATGCTAACATTACCGGCAGTTAGTAAAGTAAAGAAAAAGAAGAAAAAATCAGAATTTATTCCAAAAGTTATTGAAAAAATGGCAGAGGTGTGCATTGTTGATTAAAGTTTTCTTAGAGTTTGCCTAGAAAACTCTTTGTAAAGTTTTTTTTTTGATTTTCATTGTTCGTCTTTTATATATAGGTCAAAGCAAACAAGCTTTTAATGCCTAAATTACCTGATATTGAGCTACCTAAATGTGTGCTAGATGCTCCGAAAAATGAATACAAACCATTACCTGATCCTATTTTATCAAAAAAGAAAAGTTTGTAATTTTTTAAAAGTGCTTTTTTAATCTCCTGTAATTATCTTATATATTTTCAAGTTTTAATGATCTTTTTATGTTGAGTTTTTTTTTTTTTTAATGTCTAGCTGACCATCATTCCATTGAAGATCAAGATGTTATTATTAAAAGGGGTTCTCGTGGACAGATGTATTCAGGAAAGAAGCATACCAATGGGGGTATTTATATTCCTTTTATTTAACCAGATTTTTAATCTTGTTAATCTTTTTATCTCTTTGAAGAGTTTAAGTTTGAAACAAACATTTGAGTTTAAAATTTGAGTTGGAATAATTTTGATCTAATAAGTTTTTTTTTAATCATTTTTAACCAGTTTTTGATGTGGTACAAGTACTAATGCTTCATTTTTAGTTGTAATGACACTTTATCAAATGTGCATGAAAGTGCTTATGGAAAATATCAACTGTAAGTTTTTCTATGTGTATTAATTGAGATTTAAAAGTTCTGTTTTATTTGAATATTAATATAGAATAAAAATGACTTTATGATGGGACTAAGAAAAAGAAAAAATATATTTTTGAGTACATTTTTACTTTCTTTTTTTTAATGTTTATATATGAATGTTAAAGACATAAAAATTTTAAATTTCCCATCATAAGTTATGATTGGAATCTTAAATTTATGACAGGTCATCTTAAATTTAAAAAAGTAATAAGTAGTTTTGCCATTTTCTTTGGCTTGATTCCAAGATGAAGTTCCTTCTGGATTTTCTGGATTTTTTTGTTACAAATGTATAAATGATTATTATCAAGTGCAATACATTTTCAATTCTTTGTTAATAATTGTGACAATATGAATGTAAAGTCATTGTTTTAGCATTAGTGTTTGTTTTTTTAAAAAAATTTGCATTTCAAAATTTTATTTAAAAACTATAATTTTGCTTTATTAAATAATCTCTAAGAATAACTTATTTTCTATTAAATAATCTCTAAGAATAAATTATTTTCTATTAAATAATCTTTAAGAATAACTTATTTTCTATTAAATAATCTCTAAGAATAACTTATTTTCTATTAAATTATCTTTAAGAATAACTTATTTTCTATAAAACAAATAGAAATTTTCAAAAGAACCATCTTAATCAGTCTTTTGGGTACTTTACTGGTGCTTGTCATAAATTGTTCATTCAGTTCTGTTTTTTTAGCCTTGTATGAAACTGGTGGTGTTCCTTTCACTATTCTAGAGCCATTATTGGCCAAGTATGTTTTTATTAAAAGGATGTAACAGTGATCATATTGTAAGAGGGTTTTACTATTTATATTTTCTCATTTTTATTTCTGTATGTAATAATTACTTATAGATAAATGATTAAGATAACAATTATTATTTTGGAATTTTTTTTTTCAGATGTTCTCCTAGTGAGCTAGAAAGACTAGAGGAGTACAATCCGGTATAGAATTTGTTCCCTGTATATTTCATTTGTATGGTTAAATTTAACTGTTCCAAATTTCTTTTACATTTTTTGGATTATTTTAATGAAGAACCATCTAAGACGGTCGAAGAAAGAAATGCTATTTAGTTTTTGATTTAGATTCTTTTGTAAAGGTGATGGAGATAAAAAATATTTATTTGGTACTATATTATTTTTTATTTGGTACTCTATTATTACCGTTATTTGATTGGTACTGTATAGTTAACATTAATTGTTTTTCCTTTGTTTTTTTGCTATTATACTACTGTTTGATTGTTACAGAGCATTTATGTAGATTGATTTGTATTTTTTCTTTTCATTAACATTTTGTTCTCTTATGTTCAGCATTTTCTTGAAGAGTCGGAGACATTATGGAAGACTCATTGTCAGCGTGAGTTTAAAGGAAAAGAACCTACATCACAGGAGTCTTGGAGAGAGTTGTTTCATGTAAAATATTGTGTTAAAAGTTTGCTTTTTCAAAACATTTCAATCAAAATTCTATAATATAGTTTAATTTAAACTACCTCTATTTTTCTTTGCTTGTTACCCTTATTTCATTTATCTTTTTTTTTTTCTTGCACTTTCAGAGGCTTAATATTGAGAGAGAGGACCGTCTACAGAGATTAAGCACCAAAATTACTAATTCCCAAGCTGCTAAAGCTCCTGAAAGATCAGTAAAGTTAGCTTATATAGCAGGAGTTCCTCAAATTACAAGGAACCAAAAAAAGACTGGTACTGGAATAGATAGCATTGCTCAATGTAAACTGGAGCTAAAGAGTAAAAATTGTTTATTTGAAGCTAATTTGTTATTTTGAGTTTCATTAATATAATTTATAAATTGATTTAAGGGATCCACCTTAACCTGAACGTTTGTCATTTATCAACATTTATTTTATAACATAACATTTTATTTGAAGGGGTTTTTTTAACCTGAATGTTTGCCATTTAACAACATTTATGTGAAGGTGTTTTTATGTGAAGGGTTTTTTTTTTTTTTGTGTTTAGTGTAAAAAAACTGAAGGTGAATAAATGTTGTAGAATGGCCAAATAAAGTTTAAATGATAAATGTTCAACTCTATAAATATTGTCTAAATGAAGTCTATAAATTATGTTTAAACAATAAATATTCATGTCTATAAATGTTATGAATTAAGCAGTGCTACAAAAGGCTCAAACTTCTTGTAATTTCCTATTAACAGCTTATTAGAAACAATACTACCAAAATGTCAAACAAATTGCAAAGTAGGACTTACAGGGATATCCAATTATTTGCAAACCCAAAATGATAATATTTAATCATATGGTGATTGAATAATGGCTGTATTGATTTATGCTTATATGTATTCTACTGTTACTGCTCTTAATTGTGATTGTTGTGTCTCTTTTAAACAAATACTGTTGTTATCATTTTTTAATAACAATGACATCATTCAAATGACATCATTCAAATGACATCATTCAAATGACATCATTCAAATGAAATAAAAAACTTTTTTTGTACTGAAATAGTTCCAAAAAATAGTTAAAATAAAAAACCCTTGAGATTTTTTTTTAAATAAATTTATTGTCCATATAAAAGTTCCATTATTTTGATTATCTTTCACTGTTTTTTGATTATCTTTCATCATTTTACTTTTTTAAGCACTAAAATCTAAAAGTCTCATGATCTCCAACTGTAAATACAACAATTGGTTATTAATGCAAAATATTTTTTATTTTTTACTTATTCTTTAAATCAAGAGCAACATAAATTCAATTGCAAGGGGTAAATAAAACTGAGTTAAATTTGAGTTGTTATCTTTTGTATTATAATAAAATCCAGATTTTACAAAATTATGGAAATAGATTCAGAAATTCAAATGAATCATTTTTGATTTTGTTGATTAAGTTATGACACAAATCAAAATCCTACTTTAAATCCTTAAAAGATTGGAAATCAGATGCAAAAGTAAAAATTATTTACCAATTATATTGAAAAAGATTGACAATAGGTTTACAGATTATTGTGTTCCCTAAAATTGCTGGCCTTCAGCCGAGACCTATTCAGCATATTGGTATCTTGGTATTATCCGGTACTGATTCTATCCATTACTTTGCAGACTTTTTTACATATTTTTAATGTTACCTAAACTTTTATCAGCAAAATTGAAATGTTTCATCTTTGCTATTTTTAGAACGGATTGAAAAGCAAACTCAAAGTGAAGCAGATGTTTCTGTCCACTTTGCTAAATTACCACGAAAAGAAAGATGCTCATCAAGTGTGCCATTCAGCTCAAGTCAAAATTCTCCAATGAAAAGTCGCACGGAAGACTTAGGAACAGGCTCATTACGATATACACAAAAAGCTGCTAAGAAAAAAGGTGAGCTAAGTTACAGTTTAGTATCAAGCAGTTAGTTGTGTTTTTGATTTCAGCAAATATGTTGCATATACATTTAGTAAAATAGATCATTAGAAAATTTCTTATGAGAATCAGTTTTCATTATTATTTTATGTCAAAAAGTATTACATATCTGATAAATATGTAATAAATAGGTATTAAGAAATATGATCATGCTTTTAAAACTCTGTATTCTAATGATTTATCAAATATATGGTTTCCATATATTTGTAGGAAAGAACCCATTAATGGCTGCAGCAATTAAACTACTTCACAAACAAAAGTAAGTTTTTAATATTAGATGATAAGATGCAAATTTACCATTCATCCAAGTTTTACTAAAATATTTCTAAACAAAATGAAATTTTAAAAAGACTAACATAATAACAGTGTTTCAAAGTAATTATTAAATAATTATTACTTATTATCAAAATGATTAGCATAATTTAACTAAAAGATTTAAATTAACTAAGTTAGTTAACATCAATAACATAATCACCATACCATTATAATTATAATGTTGTAATATACTATAATACATTATAATATAATATAATATATATTAATATGTTACAATATTTTAATATACTGCAGTGTTATAATATATTTTATTCTTAAAAGCTTTTGTTTCATGCATGCAGGAATCGAGTTAGCTCTCAAGTAATTCGCAAATGAGATGACGTCTATGATAAATGCTACTAGAAAGGATTGCTATTAGTTTACTCTCGCTGTCAGGATCACTTGGTAGTAATTTCACTTTAAACACTTGGGTTAGAACACTTTGGTTCAACTACGTTCTTGCTATTAATAGCTCAGTCCCAGTTCTTTTTATTGTTTTCTTCTAAATTTTAATTTGATAGGATTAATTTTTTTTTGACATCATAGGGAGTCTTAAAAAACGGTGAAAAGTTATAAATAAAAAAAAAAAAAGGTTTTTTGTTTTTATACTTTTAAACAAAGGTCGATTTTTTATATTTTCAAAGGTAAAAATTTTTCTGAACTATTGTAAATTTTATCATTCAAGTGCATGGTCTTTTTAACTAGATAAAAATTAACTAATGATTTTATCATTCAAGTGCATGGTCTTTTTAACTAGATAAAAATTAACTAATGATTGTGAGTTTATGAGAATTAAGAACAACTTTGTAATTAGTATAACACTTAATGATGCTTGTGCGGACTTAGTTGCAACGATTTCGTCTGGTTGAATCACTAAAGCTGTCATTTTATGTCATCTGACAAGTAATATTTTAAATTCTATTAAATATCTGTTTTAAAAATTCTAGATTTTCTTTTTTCTAGAATTCTTTTTTTTACAAAAATAAATTTTGTGTATTATACAGTTGTAGATTTTATAATAGTCGCAAATATAGTTATTATTTTATAGCCGATTTTTTACAATGAGATCATACAAAGCTTACACTGGAAACGGGCTCTTACCAACAGTTGTGCTAGATGAAACAAAAAAAAAACTTTGATGGAAGATCGTGCAGTAGCAAAAAGTTGCTAAACAAGCTAAACATAGTCATTTCTTAAGTAACAGGGGACACTACAGGCTGTAGAAATGGTAATATTGTGCCTTCCATGTTTATTTTTCTAGGAATGAAGTTTTTTGACCACTTTATTTGCGACCAACAGATTTTTTAAAACCCTCCTATGATTCATACTGAATAAACAAGGAATACTTTGTTAAGTCCACCACTCTGTTTATCGCGTAAAGACTACAAAAGTGAAGCCTGCGTCTTGACTTAAATTAGTAACTATGTGAAGACAATAGTACAGTTTTGCTTTCCTATCTTCCTCATCGCTCACACAAGCTGCAGCCGCTCGATTTTAGCCAAAGGTTGTGATGTCACTTATTCAAATAGAAAGCATACTGAAATACTATCAGGGATCCTGGTGCAACTTTTAGCTGAAGAAGTTCCTTTTTCCAGAAAAGGGAGGACTGAAAATGCTGTTTTAAACTTAGATTCATCTTGTAATTGGCAAATGTTAGATAGACAATAGAATTACAAATTTTGGATTATAAATTTTGTTGCAACCAGCCCCAGTCTCCCTTATACGAAGGTAGTATGATTGTAATTTAAGTCGTTTGATTTAAATATGATTTAAGTCAAAATTCTGGAAACATAAACTTTAATGTTGGAGAAGTTTTTAAGAAGAATCTTTGAGAAGAAAGACATAAGAAGAGTAAAAACGCAGGTGGCGTTTACTTAATCTACAATCCGTTTAAAGTCCTATTTTGTCCTATGGAGTACAAATGGCGCTCATATATCAAAAGTATCTAAAGTACGCGCATGTTTAAGCAATCGACGAGTCTGATATTTTCGGCTTCCAACAGAGACAACGCCTTCACGAGTTCATCCATTTCGTCCTCTTTCATTTTCAAATTGAAGTCGCACTTTTGCTTTTCTTTTAAATATCTTTTTGCTAATTCCTCTTTTTGGTTCACAACCAATTGAAGTTCCTTTAGAAGAACTTGCAGTTTTAGTTTCTCCTCGGTCGTGCTCGCGAGTTCTTCTTTCAGCGAATTTATGTGTTCTTCTTTCACCTGTAAATACGTCGATTTCGTGTTAATGATATCATCGTCATAGCAACGCTTTTGTGCATTGAGTTGATCGTAAAGAGATTGCATTTCTTGCTTAAGAATGCGAGTTTCGTGTTCACTTTTTAAAGCTAAAAAAAAAATTAGATTGTCATTGAACAAATTTAAGATACAAAAAAAAAGAGGTGAACTTTTAAAAACTCGTTAAAGCATCATTATGATAGTATTACAAATAAACAAATATTTTTCTGGAAAGTGATCACAAAATTATAAAATTCGTCTTAAATACATGATATTTCCTTTATGCATTACTCAAAAATGCCAACAACTTTGAATCACGTTCATAGGTAGTCAGTGTTTTATACGAACTTAAATTTACGGCTTGCAGTCATATGATGATTTGTGATCAATGAACAGAAAAGGACCTTAATGTGGTCGCATGTAAATGTATGGTTTTATGGGGAGGGGGAGGGGGGGGGAAGAGTAGGATAAAAAGAGGGGTAGACAGTCATGCCCTTAATATCTTTTTGTGAAGAAGTTCTGTATTAACGTTTTTTGGAAAGTGCTTCTGCTTACTCATATTATTTGTTTATTATTTACTCTAAATATTTAAGATAAATAACTCAAAACAATAGAATGTGATTATTTTGAAATAGTCATGTGACCTTTGTTATTTGTGCTTATGAGCTGCGTTTGTAAACATTTTATTGTTTCTTCTTTTTCTTGTATGTTTTTATTGGTCTTGCAAAGATTTCTTCGCTGTTCTTCAAGTTCTTTGATAAGATTTTCTATTTCGTTTATATGATTATTATTTTGTAACTTTAACTTTTTAATCTCTTCCTTTAGGGAAGATATCTCGTCTTCTTTTTGCATCTTTGGCTCCTCTAACTCTGATATCTTTTTAAAGTCATTTAAGTCACTCTTATATTCTTCAAAACCGTCTAAAAGTATTGTTTCGTTCGCGTCCTCTTTTACCTTTTTCGACATTAATGTTACGGTATTTCCAAGCGGAGTCACCTCGGTGACGTCTGTTTGTTCAGCAATATATTTGTCTATTAAATATTCGTTTTCATGCATTAAGGTTTTTTCGATATTTCGAACTTTTTCAACAAGTTTAAAAATTTGCTCTTGCAAAAAATCGCAATGCTGCGATTTGCTTATTAATTGATTTCTGAGTTGAAAAATTTGATCGATCAGTTCTTGATCGTCAGTTTCTGTCTCCTCATTAGATTCTTTTTTATTCATGACAATGTTCGCTTCAGGAGAGTGCGGCAATAGACCAGATTTTAAATTATCTAACTCGCAGCTTTGAATTTCTATTTTCAAATTTAATTTAGCGATTTCTATCGACTTTTCTCTTAGCTCTTCGTAGGCGGTTAGAATTTTTGCTTTAATGTAAAAGTTGGATTCCTCTGTCGAGTTTTCGTATATCAAAGAGCGCAGTCGATTGATTTTTTCTCTCGCTATTTGCAATTCATTTTTAATTTCTGTTTCTTGCTCTTTCAATTGCTTGTTTACAGCTTTATAAGTTAAATTTTCTTGTTCCGTTTTGTGAAGGTCTTTCAGCAGCGATTTGTTTCTGCTGCGAACTATCGAAAGTTGTGTTAAGGTTGCATTTGAGTTACCTTCTTTTTCAAACTTTTGTGCGGAGACTTTGCTTTCTTCGAAACTTTCGCCAAAAGCGGCGGAAACATCTTCAGATGTATCGATACTTTCATCGCAATTGTCACCAGGTTTTAGTAAACGTTTTAATTTCTGAATGACATTTTCTTTTCTGTTAATCTCGTTTTGGAGTTTTTCCTGCATCTTTACAAAGCCTTTTAGCTCTTCCCGAGTTTTATTCAAACTTGCAATATATTTTTCTATCTGTTTACATTTACTGTCTAGCTCCTCTTGCAACGCTGAGTTTTTACTTCTTAACTCGCTAACCACAAATTCTTTCGCAATACTCACTTCGAAACTTTCGGTGTAGTTAAGTCTTGTCAGTTCTTCGAGTTCTTTTGAGGTGTCTAATATTTTCTTTGACTGTTCTAGCAGCGTTTTTGTTTGAGACAACTTAGATTCGTTTGGCTGATCTGACTCGTGCATTGATTTTAGTATCCATTTCTGCAGCTGCATTTCTAAGTTAGAAATCTCTTTATCCTTCTGATGCAGTTGTTCTTGCTTTTCTGTGAGTCTGGTTTTTAAAGAGCTCACCTTTTGCTTTTGACTTCCATTTTGACTTTTTAAATGTTCAACTTCTTTGTTTTGATTTCTAAGTTGCTCTTCGAGTAATTTTATTGTATCTTTGCACTCGACGCTTGATCTTCTCTGGATTGATTTTTCTGTTTTTAAGTTTGTGTCATTTTTCTGCATTTTTGCTTCATATTCTTCAACAATGCTCTGAAGTTTCTCAATTTCTTCAGTGTCTTTTACACTTTGCTTTTGAAGTGCTTTGATATCTTGGTGACGTCTTCCTCTTGTCTCTAGTTCAAAAAGGTGTTGCTCAAGCTGTTTAACTTTCTGCTCCAACTTTTGCTTCTGCTCCTCCGCTATTTCAAATTTGTGTGTAGCGTGTTGCAGCTTGGTGGATGCTATCTCTGCGTCAACCTTTGCTTCATTAATTGTGTTTTCAGCTTGCTGTATGAACTTTTCGTTTTCTCTCAAGTTATTCTCCAGACTTAGAATTTGTTCTTCTAACTCTTCATTGCAACCCTTTAAAATTTCGTATTCGATTTCGTAGTCGATATCACGATCGTCATTCTTATCATCTGCATCTGTCTTCATTGAGCGATCGTCGGAAATCAAATCTAAAGTGTTTGCCAAAGACTCATTTTTTTCTTTAAGCTTTTGATTTTTTAACCTCAGTCCTTCAATCGTACTCTTTGTCTCGTTCAACTCTGTTTTAAGATGGATTGCTTCATTTTTTGAATGACAAATAAACTCTGACGTTGTGCTTTCGCTATTTTCAAGGAGAACCTTGTAGTCTTGACATTGTTTTTCTACTTCTCTTAGCTGTTTTGTAACTTTATCGTATTCTTCTTCGCTTTTTCGTTTGTATTCTTGAAAATCTTTATGCAGAGTAGAAAGTGAATTGTTCTTCTCTGCAAGAGCTTCTGTCAGCTCTTTTTTTATTTCCTCAAAATATTTGTCTTTTAGCCGATTATCCTCGTGTATTTCATTGACTTTTTTTGTCAGCTCCTTGTTGTGTTGATGTTGAATTGTTAACTTGTGCTTAGCAATCTCCAAAGCCTTTTCGGCTTCCTTCAAAACATCTTCATAACTGAGTTCAGTTTCCTTGAGTTTTTTTTCCAGCTCTTCTGCTCTTAAATTTTGTCCTATTAAAGGACTTGCATTTATACTAAGACTCGTATTACTTTGGTCTTGAATTCTATACTCATTGCGAGAGTTAGAGACAATAATGTCCTCTTTACTTTTTGCAATGTTTAGTTCTTTTACGTGTTTTTTAAGGCGTCGAACTTCTTTTTTTTTCTCCTTGAGCTCCTCTGATATTCTGTCGCAATGTTCAATGTATTTTTCTTTACACTTTTCCATATCATCTTTAAGTGCTTTAATTACACGCTCTTGAGAAGACACATTTTGCGTTTGAGTTTCTAGGAGCTCTTTCAATGACTTGTTTTCTTCAATCAGTAAAGAGTTTTTCTCAGCTAAAACTTTAGGCATGTAGTAAACACTTTCCTTTGAAGAACCCCATTGTTCTACTTGGCTACTCTTTAAATTTTGTTTTTTTTTTGTTAGTTCGTCATTGTTTAGTTGCATTTGTAAGAAACCGTATTTATCATATACGTGGTTTTCAATGACGTCAATTAACCTGTCTTGTCCGAGTGTCGAAAGATTTTTGTTTTCAGTAATTCCTAATGTTTTTCGGTAAACGTCAAGTTCTTCATAAAGTAATTTAATTACCTTATCATAAGAAGTATCTGGATAATCTTCGTTGCCATTATCTTCTTCGCAGTTCTCAGACTTCGCTGTTGCATTAGAGGATTCGTACTTTAGTCTAGACTTTGGGACTTTTGGCACTGGCGGACGCCTTTGAGGTATCTTCGATGTTTTTTTAAGAACATCGCTGCTTTTAGAACGAGTCGGGACTTCTTTATGCATTGTTGTTGATTCATAAATGTTTTCTTCTTTGTCAATGGCTTCGTGAATTTCTGCTTTTTGGTAACTATATTCCTCTTCAGGTGTTTTCGATATCAGCGATAGAGAGTCTTGTCCAGGTGTTTTTCGATCAAGGTATCCACCTGATAACGCACTTCCACTATATGGTATCATTTTGTTAAGATAGACTTTCTTAAATTTATCATCGTCGTGGGATGAAGCTGATTGAATTATTCTGGCTTGCTGTAACTCTCTTTCAAAATCTTGTGCTTTTTTCTTCCATTCTTGAATATCGCGTTCTTTCGCCTCAATTTCCAACATCAAAGACTGCTGTTCTTCAATTTCAACACTTTCAACTAGTTTTTCAACTTCGTTTATTTTTGGCCACTTTGCTTCTTTTAGCTCTTCTATAGTTCTTAACAATTCGCTGATCCTTCGTCGCTTTTGATGAATGTCTTTTGTAAGCGTCTTTATTTCGGCGTCACGATTTTCTTCGGTTTCCTTCAAGTTTTGTTGCAGTTTTTTATTTGAAAGAAGTAATTCACTAATGTCTTCGTTTTGGTCCGATATATTGTTTGTCGAGGTGTTGTACTTTTTCTCTTGGTTAGACTTAATGAATGTTAATTCTCTTTTTATTTCTTGAATTTCTGCTTCTTTAGCAACGAGTTTATCGCGGTAAGTTTTTTCTAAAAACTTATCATCTTTGGAAACTGGTTTATCTCTCTTTCTTTCTAAATCTTTAACTTTTGTTTCAAGTATAAACTTTTCTGTTTTCAGTTCCGATATTTCATGTACCATTCGTGCATATTCCTCCTCTTTCCTGAACACTTTTCCTTCGGTTAATTTACCGTCTTCTCTCATGCGCAAACTATGGAGATCTTTAGACATGTCATACATTAATCGTTGCTTGATCGCCAACTCCTGCTTCAAGTCTCCGTTTTCTTTTGCAATTTTCTTTAAATCGTCCCTCAACAAATGTATTGTTCCTCGATCTTCGTTTGCTTTGGCCATGTAACCAATTCGGTTCTCTGCTTCTTTTTTCAATTTGTCTCTCTGCTCTGTCATTTCGTGAAGCTTCCTTTCTAAATATTGTATTCGCCGTTTGTATTCTTCCGTCTCTTTTTTTGCCAAGTCAAGTGAACGCGTTGCTGCGCTTAAATTTTTTTGTTTATCTTCCAGAGACTCGTTCAGTTCCAAAATATTAGCATGGACATCTCTTAATCTATTATCGTGACTTTCGCTTAACTCGTTAATCTCGCTTTGAAGAGCAGTATTATGCATTATCACTTCTTTAATGGTCTTTTCTTCGTTTTCTATAAATAAAAAATATAAGAAAAATCTAGCATTTATTTAAAACCAATCAGATAAATCCAATAAAGCTTAACAACAAATCTGAATTATCCAACAACTTAATAAGATTAAGCATTACCTTGCAGCAGTTTAATAATTTTTCTAAGTGATTGATTTTCTTTTGAAAGCCTTACTGAATCTTTTTTTAATCTTTGCATCAACGTTTCACGTGACTCCAAATCTCGTGTTGTATCCTCTAGTTCTTCTTGGGTTACTTCGTACTCTGCAGTCTTTGCGTGCAACCTTAAGTTTAGCTCCTCGGCCCGAAGTTGCAACTCGCGATGACGTTTTTCAACGTCACTTAGCTGTCGTCTCATAATCCACAACCTGGACTTATAATCTTTGTTAACAAACTCTTCATCTAAATCTTTTTCCAAGTCTTCTTCAAACTTAAAGAAACCTTCGTTTAAAATGTTGTGAATGTTAGTAATAGAGGCGGCCGCATTTGTAAAAAGGTCCCAAGCATGATCTCTTCGCCTTGACGATTTTTTGTCTCGATCATACTTTGTTTCAAGAGCTTTAAACTTGCGTTTAAAGTTTTCAAAATCAGATGCATACTGTTCAATTGAACCATCTAAAAGTTTGGCTGTCGAGGCTTTTTGAAGAACTAAATGAGTTCGCAACGTTCCGGTTAAATGACCATGACCTCGTTCCATATCAGCGATAATTTTTACTGTTTCAACCCCTTCTTCTTCTAAATTTAACATTTTTGCGCGTAAAGTTTGATTTTCTACTTGAAGCTTCCTTATTAATCTTCCGTGGTCTCGAACATGTTTTCGATCAGAAATACTTCCACGAAAATCATCAGGACTCAATAGTGAGAAACGTTTGTTTAAATCAGATTGAAACCAATCGTTACCATCCTCACTTTGCTTACTATTTTCTAATTTCTTTACAACATTTGCATAATCTTCTTCCAATGCTGACTTTTCGTCTTTTAACTTATTTATATCTTCAATCAAAGAGTCCATTTTTCGGATCATTGAGTCAATTTTCTCTTCAAAAGTAATTTTATCTTGTAAGTTTTGAGAGGCCATCTTTCTTTTCTCACGCGATGCTTCTTCTAAAGTGTTATTCAAATCTTCAATTATTTTTTTTAGCTCTAACACTCGGGCTTCAGTGTTTTCTCCCCTGTCTTTTTCGTGCCGGAGATTTTGAAGTATGGCTTTTAGTTTTGCAATTTCGTCGTATGCTTCGTTGCGGGATATTTCTGATGCGTTAAGTTCTCGTTGCAAGTTAACAATTTCCGTCATGCTATCGTCTAAAGATTGTTGAGAGTTTCGATAGTTTTTCTTTCCCTTTTTTTTTTCCTGATCAAGAATGGTGATATCATTGCATGATACACTTTTTTTGGCATTTAACGGGTGTTCTATATTTGATTTTCTGCGATCAACGACTTCGATAAGTTTTTCTATATCTTTCAAAGCTTTGTCAAGGTCAGATTTAAGAGCGTTGTTTTCAAGCATTAAGGCTTCGCACTCAGCTTTGCTGAATACAAAGCGTTTCCCGTTTGGACTTCCTGCAGGAGTCAGACCTTCATTGGTTGCTTTTAAAAACCTTACTTCTTCTTCATAGTCTGATATTTTTTCTTTGTTCTTAGCTAATTCTTTATTCTTTTCTTTCAATTCACTTTTTAATTCAATAATTTCTTCTTCGATAGTTTCATTTGAGCGAATAATAAGTTTCATTTTTTCCCTTTCAGATTTTAAAACTTCGATTTCTTTTTTGTCTTCTTTATTGGTTGTTGTATTCATCCTGAGACGCTCATTCTCTTCTTGAAGTTTTCTGATGATTTCATTTTGCTGAATCATCTCGGCAAAAGCAGCTTTTTCGTTAGATGAAACCTCCGGATTTCGGTTTTTGGTACTTTTTCTTTTACTTTTCGGAGGTAACCCCCCAGGCTCACCTGATGTGAAGCTTTTCTCTTTTGATTCATTTAAAATTCGCTCTTTGGAGTTGTTCAATGAGTTATCTCTTGAAAAAGTCAAATCTTCGTTTAACGTTCGGTGCTTTATATTAGATCTTAAGATTTTCTTTGCTTCCTTCAGCTCACGTTCAATAAGCTTGATTTTATCGCGTTTACGCAAGTTACTGTCAACCAATTCTTTTCTATCCTCGTTGAGTGCTGTCCGAAGCAAAATATTTTCGTTAGATAAACGATCGTTCTCTCGACTTAATACAGATTTTACTTCATCAACGTTTGTGCTGCTAATCAGTTCCCTCAGCCGTTCATTTTCTTCGTTTAGCTTTTCGAATCGGACTTTCCAACGAGAGTCTCTCGTAGAGGAGTCGGGTTTTTTTTTTAATGCACGGTTTTCTTCCTTCATCTCTTTTAGCTCTTTGTGCAGAGCTGCGACTTTATCTGCCAAATCAAAATGTGATATTCTTAAACTTTCTTTTATTCCAGTAAGTGCGGTATCAAAATTGAATTTTTTACTATTGGTTTCTTTTAACGAATCCTCAGTCTCAAAGGAAACTTGATGATCCCATTCCGCTGCCACATTTTTAAAAGCGTTTCTAAATTCTTCTATTATATTGCCTTTACTGTCAACATCCTGGACTAGTCTTTTGTTCTCGGCCATAAGCTGTCCAATTAAAAACTCGATATCTTTATTAGAGTTTGCTTCGAAATTTATATTCAATCCTCTTGAGATTTCTTCTTTTAATGTGTTTAAATTTTCGGTTAAAACTTTGATGAGCAAATCCTTTTTTTTCAAAAGAATTTGGTTCTCGCTTTCAGCAAGCAATTTTATGTGGAGCTCTTTGTTTACTTTTTGCAGTTCTTCTTCGTAGCTTTTTATACGATTTACTAAAAAAATATTGTCAACTTCGTATTGAGGTCTCTCTCCTCTTGAAAATGCTTCAGCAGCGATGGATTTTTCTTTTAAAAAGTTGTTTTCTTCTTTCATTCGGTCCATACGTCTTTCCGCTTCCAAAATGGCAGACTGAAGAAGTGCAAGTTCTTCTTGAATGTTTTCTTCAATCGATGCTCTAAGCTCGTCATTTCTCTCTTGCAAAATTTTCATGTCGCTTTTTAGTGCATTATTTGAACCTTCGTTAATCTCTTCTTGCAAACGCAAGCGCTCCATTTTATCTAGGGCTGTTTGCATTTCAAGCTATAAATCAAAACGGAGAGCTTATATAAATTAAAGCGGATGGCTTATACAAACTAAAACGAAGGAATATGACAGCACAACTCAAAATAAAATTGCGCAAGTCATAAATAGTAAACGTATTTAAAAACAGTTTCCCAAAATTATAGGGGTATTTCTTTTGAATAAAAGTCACCTTAAGCTTCTCAAGCTCTCCATTTTTCTCCTCGACCAAGGTCTTTAGAAACCTTGTCTCGTTTTCTTTATGCAAGAGCTTAGCATTCTCCTCATTCTTCTGTCGGACTTTCTTCTCCAGTTTTTCTATTTTTACTTTCAGCGTTTTATTTTCTTCCACATACTAAAGATTAAGATTTATCAATCAAGATTGGATTTGAGAGGATCGTGAAGAATTTCACAGCTGTTGAAGAAAGCTGACAGAGGTTAAAAATTTAAATAATCTCGTTTAATAATCTCGTTTAAAAATCTCTTTTGATAATCTCGTTTAAAAATCTCGTTTAATAATCTCGTTTAATAATCTCGTTTAATAATCTCGTTTAATAATCTTGTTTAATAATCTCGTTTAATAATCTCGTAAGCGAGATGGATTTTGGGGGATAGGGAGCTCACGTCGTACCAAAATTTGTTAGCTTTTAAATATGACGTTTCTCTGTAATGCAAACTTTTTGATTCTAAAAAAAAAATATGCTGGTTCTTATAATTTTTTTAAGCAGAAAATATCTGTAGAGAATTTTTATTATTTATCTCTTTGAGATCTCGATTAGCTTCAAAAAGTTCATTCCTCCCTTCTCCAATCCCATTCCCTGTTAATGTTGCATACTGGAATGTAATTATTATACAAATCAATAATTCCCTATTGAGTTTCTCTTTTTATAGAAGAGCACATGACAATGTTAAAAAACTCGATGAACACTTGCAGGTCTAAAGTTATGTAACACAGAACTCGTGGAAACAGAAATTTCTAAATATCTCGAGTTAAAAAGGACACGTAAAATAAAAAAATTTCATTTCTTAATACCTGAGATAACTATATGAGAAACCGTTTTATTTGCAAATTCTGACTGAAGCTTATTTTTTTCAATTTACCTTTTGAGAAAGTTCAAGTTCTGCTTTTAACTTTTCGATTTCCTCTGATTTATTTTCAACAACTTTCCTTAAATCCATTGCTTCTCTTTTGTAGGTCTTTTCACAGAATTCCTTCTCTTCCGCAGTCTCCTAGAAAACGATGCTAAATATGGCATTTTGGTAATACATAGACCTATAGAGCATCGTAAATATATTTAAGATATAAACATTAAACCCGAAAAATCAATTTACGAGTAAAGTTTGATGCATTATTTCACCTTGATATAGTTTCTAAGCCTTCGAACTTCTTCTTGGGTTCCATTAAAATTTCTCTCCAACAGCGAAATTTTATCGAGGCATTGCAATATATCCTCTCTTGCTCTCTGATGTTGCTCAGGATTCCAAATGCAGGGAAGCTCACCTGCGAAAACAGAGGGATTGAGAATTAATATGTCGAATAATTGGCTATTGCAAAAATTTTTAATAAAGTGGAAGGTCTACTCCTTAATTGTGTATTAGTAAACTTAAACTGATTTTATATTTTATATATATATATATATATATATATATATATATATATATATATATATATATATATATATATTTATATAACCAGACTGTAGACGTTGTCAGCGTTTGTAATTCATTTTCTTAAAATTAATAGCTGTATTTATATTAAGAGTACATTTTTGTTGAATTAGTTAATCACTTGTGCGTCTCACAATTTTTTTTTTCCTCTCCCCTTCCCACCTTTCCACTTCCACTCCATAGTACAACTTTGAACGTGCAGTTAATTAAAATAAAATGTTCTTTTTTCTTTTTCTTTTTTTTAAACTTACTTAGTCTTTTCCAATGACTTTCTTTTGAAGACGTTGAAGTTGAACTACTTTCTTGATCGATTTCATGAAGCTGGTGCATGAGTATTTCTCTGATGTCTTTAGTGGAGCATTGATCAACTTTTTTTTCAAGATCTTCACATCTTGACATTATATCATTCATATCACTTCGCATTCCCTACAAGACACAGAATAGTAATTTTTATCTTAAAAAAATTCGCCATTTTACCAGGTAGATTAGCTCAAATTACATATTGACATAATTTACTAAAATGTCTTGTAAATTTCAAAGCAGGACGTTTCTAGATATTTTAGCTTGACACAATTTAATGATGATTTGATGATAGTTTGATAATGATTTCATGGTTTGAACATGGATTTTTCATGATTAAAACTTTTAAATAAAGTGCAAAATGAAATAATAATAAAATTTTGTTTAAATGACTAAATATCATTTGAAAAAAAATTAATTTTTTATTTCACTTTATAAAAAAATGGTTGATTTTTGAAGATGTTAATGTTTAAGAATTCTTATGCATCTTCTTCACTGAATTCTTAAAGTTTTTAAAATTTAAAATTTCTTGTATTAAGAATTAAATTTTGGGTAAAAGTATGCGATATTACAAATACTTTTTCATTTTCGGAAGGAATACGGCAATCGCGTAAACTGAGCCCAGACCCCCATAGTTTATTCGTATCCATAAGTTCGTGTTGATGATTATCGATGTTTGGTATAGTTTGTTTTATGTGCTCAGTTTGGGCAATCAATTGCCGCAGCTTTTCAGATAGATAGTTCTCATTGCTTGTGTTACTGGAGCTGGATACTCGCCCATCTTGGGAAACTTCTAAAGACGACGAGGATGTTGAGGAGGTGACAGGATCAGTAAAGAGGCTCTGGTAAATATCCATTTCCCTCCGAATTGGAACATCTGATAGCTGTTTAGTTGTTGATGATGTTTGAAACTCATTAATTACTTCATTTCCTTTCTGATGCTCACTTCTCAGATGCTCTTGTACTTCCTGTAGAAGCTTCCAGAGAGCAATATTATCACTCTTCAGTTTATAAATTAGTTTTCTTTGATCGCGTGTTACTTTTGACGATTCATCAAGTCTGGTTTTAAGCACTCGTTTTGAATCAGTTGACTGCTGAAACCATGCTTCCATTTGAGCCCGATCTTTGTGCAATGCAACTTGAAGAAGAGACAGCTCCTCTATGTATTTTTTTTTCCTCTTAGCAATGTTTTTTAAGTGATTTTGTAAACTTTCTACTTCGTTTAACAATCTGTCAACGTCACGAGCTGTATCCTTATTGTAAATACCGCACTGATGGCACATCAGTTTATTTTTTGATAGGTAAAGTTCGTTTGAAACCTTTTTTAAAACATCTTGACCGCGATCGATATTTTCGTAAGATTGCTTAAGTTTTGAAGTAATTGCCTGAATATCCAAGTTTTTACTTTCATTTTGTGGATTTATAAACCTGTCTCGCTCTCTCTCAAAAGCTTCTTTAATATCTTTGTCGCCAAAGTATGGATCATTCGATTTGATGCGATCGTTTGTAAAAATAAGTCCATCTTCTTTTGCATACTCAGTATCTTTTAAATTGTTTTCAGGAAAAAACTCAAAATGCATAAAGTTTCCGCCTTGTTTATCGTTGAAGTGAACTTTTCTTGAAATATTTGGTTGCACCCCGTATTCTGAATAGCTTGGCAAACTCGGTTCCAGATTACGACCTGCCATAATTTTAAAAAAAGCGAAAATTAGGAGAACTTTTTAAACTTGCTAAATTTTTGTTTTTTTTCTAAGTTCTTTTTACCAATAAAACTGGTAAATGTATCAAAACGTTATTAAATGTAACGGTTTCTTAACGAACTTCCTCGCATTGCTGTCTTTTCTCGGTTTGTAAACACATATGCAGAGCATGAGTAGCTAACTAGAAAGATGTTTCTAGTAGATTTTTGATTGGTCTTATCAAAACAAATGCGCAATTACTTCGTTGATAAGAAGTGAAACTGTTCAGTGGTTTGTTCATGGTTCGTTGTTGTTCGTTGATGTGTTTAACAAAACTTGAATGACACATGTTGAATGTTAGATTATTAAGAGTGAATAGAGTCTTTTGAAATATATTACTAGTCATGTGATTTTCAAAGCGTCCTTATAGGACTTTTAAAAAACATCTTCTTTTCACGTTTTTTTTCCAATTGGTTTAAAAGTTAAAAGTTTCTTTTTTTGCTAGAGATTTTTAAACTATTTTTTAAGGTTAATATAAGTTTATTCAAAAAAGGGACATAGTTTTTGAGTAAACTTTTACCAAGACCTTATGAAAAGTAACTATTTTCAGATTATTTTACGGGTTAATGAAAATCTAAAAGAAGCTTACGTCACATCTTTAAAAAGATAAAGATGATAAACATGACTTATTGTGATAAATGTATATCTTGAACAAAAAGAAGTATATTTAATTGAAAAAGGTGAAAATTAGAAAGGAAATATGCACTTTGGTTTCAAATATTTCTCAGTTCATTAGATAGTCAGAAACCTTTGGTTTAATGCCGCACTTATGGCAAGACACCAGAAAACTTAGTCTAAGTCTAATCTTGATTGTAGCTACAATGTCAAAAGGGGAAGAATGCTGCTTGCGTCTTAATTCTTGAATGATGAAGAGTATAAACAGATCCAATTTCCTTAAAGGCTGCGAGAGCGCGTCTCTGTGAAATCTGATGCTTCATATCGTATGTTTTGGTGTCTGTCAACTTTGTTGAGTTAAATTTCTTTTTTAGTTTCTTTTTTTATATTTGTTTCAAAGTTTGATAAAATAGTTTGTAGTTAAAGTAAAACTGAATGTGATAAGTGAAATACAGTACAGTCGTTCAAAGTTATTTCACCCCATTTCAACATCACAAATATGTAATCTGTTTACTCATTATTTACGCATAAATGATTTAATCACGGCATCTAATTAATTACTTATTTTTGTTAACGGCGCCGAAGTTTATAGTACACAATAACTGCCGGTTATATAAAGAAGGAGAAATATTAGTTTTTTTACAAAGTTTTACTTGTTACTTTTCGAAAATTTTTAAAAGATAATTTATGAATAAAGAAATTTATTACCGAAAATAATTTTAACTACTTAGAATTTTGTTTTAAATTAAATTTTACAGTCTCTAATTTGCGGTAAATAAATGGCTTGTTAAGCTAAAATTTGTTGTTGAGGTGGAGACGCCATTGGAGTAACAATGAAAGTTAGTATGTTGACAGGAAGTAAAAGTTTAAAGCCTTCAAAGACCCCTATACCCCACTCCGGAACTCATCATAACTATATGCTTTTTTGGAGGGAAAATATGAAGTTTGTAAACAGAAATAAAAAAATATCAGAAACACCATTTGCCGTAAAATAAAGCTGTATTTACCTTCTTCGGCCCCGTAGATTTTTACCTGTGGTTGGAGAAACACGCCGAACATGAGAGCCTCTTACACGTAACTACTTGAGAAAGTTGTTCTTTGCTTTATAGTTAAAATGAGTACACTTATTGGCTTCAAAGATGAAGAAATTACTGATAACGTGGACTGGAGCTGCAACAAGTTTGGTGGATTGCCAGTGTGTATTTTCTTTGTTAAAATTCTCCTTAAACTTAACTGATATAATAAGTTGTACTGTTTTTAGTAGATACATTCCAATATTTAAGTGGTACAAACGTTGGTAAAAACATAATTGGAAAATAGACATTATTAACTGTATATACAGATAATTTTTCTGTATATACAGTTTGATGCATGCAGGATAGGTTTTTGTTTTTGAAACTAAATATTTAAAAGCAAAAACTGTTTATGTTGAAGTATTTCTTACTTTCCCGTGTATGTTACTAAGTATTCATTAACAACCCATTTGATATTTTCCTTTAAATCTTTATGGCTGTAATAACCATTTTAGTTTGTATAATAATATTGATTGAAGCAACAAAACTAATGCCATTTTTTAGGACTGGATGATTCCTGGGACTCAGCATCCTAGCTGCAAAGTTTGTGGTGAACTTATGTGGCACATAGCACAAGTATATTGCCCCCTTTCAGAATCGAATTATCATCGTACATTGAACACATTTGTTTGTATAAAAAATCAATGTTTAAAGAAGCATGGAAGGTTGATCCTTTATTTATACATTTATTTAAAATCTTATGTGTTTCAATTATTCACTTGAAATTGCTTAAACTGTTAGAGAGATTAGTATCTGAACTAAAAATTAAACTTTGGCAAACCTTTTTCAGAAAAAAAAACATTTTTGATGAAAACATTTATGATTATTCTGAAGCAAGTTTAACCAAGATTTCAGATTTAAAAAAAAAAAAAAATCATGTTAGTCATGTCAATAAAAATCATGTCAATCACTTTTTTTTTTTCAGAATTATCTTGCCAAAGTCTAAAGTTTGCAACATAATTTTTTGTTTGGATATTTATGGATATTTTACTTTTTCCAATTGGACTTAAAAGATTAATATCTGCAGACTGCAAACACTGAAAATTTTTCAACGTCCATTTGTCACATCCAAACCAATTCTATCATCAAATAAAGATGAGCTGGCTAAAAATTGAAAAAAAAAAAATACCCAAATGTCAACTTTATTATTTCTTACATATTTGTTCTGATATATATAATATATTTGATGATATTTTTTTAATCATTTTTCCTTTGATCTAGAACCAAAATTATATGATATATTTTACAAAAAAATTAAAAATCATGTGAAGAATTGTTTAGTAAAAATCTACTTATTTTGAAACAGTTGTCAGAAATTTACCTTTTTGTCATGAAGCCTATTTTTCTAACTTATCATTCAGTTTTTTTTAATGATCTAAGATATTACCAAATAATTTCCACTTCAACTAAGAGAATAAAGAGTTGTTACAGAAATGCACAATAGTTTACTTTTATGTCTGGACTTACTTAAAACAGCTCTTTAAGAACTGAACGTGAAATAAGTTTTGCATTCCCACAAGGTATATTTTTACTTACAGAGACTGTGAAATTCATTTTTTAAGAGTGCACAAGAATTACAGAATTTTGCATTTTTTTTGGTTATGTGACCAGTTTCAAAAAGTTTTTGAGTTTATGGTGGGGTAATTCCATATGAAATCATCCACAAAAAAAAATTTTTGACACCCTTACATCTCAGAATTTGTTCATTTTTTTCTCACNCCCCCCCTCCTTTTTTTTTCTTTTTTTTTTTTCTTTTTTTAATGCAGATTGTGAAAGATAATTGTTTAAAATGAAGAAAATTAGTATCCATTCCCTATATCAATCTAATGCTTCAAATAATGTCTATTTTCCATAGATAATTTTTCTGTATATACAGTTTGATGCATGCAGGACAGGTTTTTGTTTTTGAAACTAAATATTTAAAAGCAAAAACTGTTTATGTTGAAGTATTTCTTACTTTCCCGTGTATGTTACTAAGTGTTCATTAACAACCCATTTGATATCTTCCTTTAAATCTTTATGACTGTAATAACCATTTTAGTTTGTATAATAATATTGATTGAAGCAACAAAACTAATGCCATTTTTTAGGACTGGATGATTCCTGGGACTCAGCATCCTAGCTGCAAAGTTTGTGGTGAACTTATGTGGCACATAGCACAAGTATATTGCCCCCTTTCAGAATCGAATTATCATCGTACATTGAACACATTTGTTTGTATAAAAAATCAATGTTTAAAGATGCATGGAAGGTTGATCCTTTATTTATACATTTATTTAAAATCTTATGTGTTTCAATTATTCACTTGAAATTGCTTAAACTATTAGAGAGATAAGTATCTGAACTAAAAATTAAACTTTGACAAACCTTTTTCAGAAAAAAAAAGGTTTTTGATGAAAACATTTATGATAATTCTGAAGCAAGTTTAACCAAGATTTCAGATTTAAAAAAAAATAAAAATCACGTTAGTCATGTCAATGAAAATCATGTCAATCACTTTCTTTGCTCAAAACTTAACAATTCTTCAAGAGGTGTTAAAATCTCAAAGAAATATAATTATCTTAGAATTAACAAAGTTTTTTGACTGAAAATTAAAAAAAGCTTTTTAAACAATAATTCAAATTATTTTGTTATCAAATGATGAGTAACTGTTAACAATTGACTCATATTTTTCAAAGAAATTTGATTTTTTATTGATATTACTAAGAATAAGAGTTAAAACTAAGGAATGGTCACAAGCTCAGTGCAACTCAGTAAATGACTTTTTCAAGTAAGGTATAATATTCAGATTGATACGAGCATTTAGAATGGTGTTAAGAACTATTAGCGGCTTGATTTAAAAGTATAAATTTTGAAAGTGAAAAATTAGCAAAATTCAGGATTTAGGCACAAAATGACATTCAAAATTGATCAATAAATTGTCAAGATGGTGCAGGAACACCAGTTTTTATCAGCAACAAAAGTGTCAAACCTTCTTTATAAAAAGAACTTGGAGTTCAAGTGACCCTGTTTACTATTCAAGTTTAATTAAAAGAGAGTGGACTTAGGGCAAGAGTTTTGCGCAAGAAATGCAAAAAAATTTCAAAAGCCCAAGAGCAGTGACTTGCATTTTATTAGAAATATGTGTGTAGAGAAAGTAAGGTGAAGTATTTACACTCAGTTGCATTTAAGAATCAATGAATTTTAGAGAAGACAAATTTATTTTGTGTGGATTGATGGCTTGGAATAGAATTCCAAGTATACATCAAAGTAAGTAAAAAAGTTTTTCATCCAAAAGCGAGTTGAGTCACTTGAGTGTCTGGCTCAAACTCCAGATCTTAATCCAGCTCTACACCCATGGACTGTTCTGGATCAAAAAGTTGGTGCAAGATGTCTCAAAAAGAAAAAAGAGCCAAAGATCTTGCCCCAAAAAGCTTGGAATAAAGTTGATCCAAATACAACAAAGAAGTTATTTGAATCAATACAAAATTAACTTGTATAAGTCATTAAAACCAACAGTGGCCTGATTTAATACTAAAAAGTCACAAAAATAAGGAGAAAAAAAAACTTGGAGAAAATATTTATGTAAAAAACTTTATTCAGATAATGAAATTTTTTTAATGTTAAAAAATTGTTAAGTTTCAATGTTTTGTTAACTTTAACGCAAACAAAGTTAATGAGCCTAGCTTTTTTGTTGTTTCTTTTTTTAACTAGAATTTTTTTTTTTTTTTTTTTTTTTCAGAATTATCTTGCCAAAGTCTAAAGTTTGCAATATAATTTTTTGTTTGGATATTTATGGATATTTTACTTTTTCCAATTGGACTTAAAAAATTAATGTCTGCAGACTGCAAACACTGAAAATTTTTCAACGTCTATTTGTCACATCCAAACCAATTCTGTCATCAAATAAAGATGAGCTGGCTAAAAATTTAAAAAAAAATACCCAAATGTCAACTTTATTATTTCTTACATATTTGTTCTGATATATATAATATATTTGATAATATTTTTTTAATCATTTTTCCTTTGATCTAGAACCAAAATTATATGATATATTTTACACAAAAAAATTAAAAATCATGTGAAGAAGTGTTTAGTAAAAATCTACTTATTTTGAAACAGTTGTCAGAAGTTTACCTTTTTGTCATGAAGCCTATTTTTCTAACTTATCATTCAGTTTTTTTTAATGATCTAAGATATTACCAAATAATTTCCACTTCAACTAAGAGAATAAAGAGTTGTTACAGAAATGCACAATAGTTTACTTTTATGTCTGGACTTATTTAAAACAGCTCTTTAAGAACTGAACATGAAATAAGTTTTGCATTCCCACAAGGTATATTTTTACTTACAGAGACTGTGAAATTCATTTTTTAAGAGTGCACAAGAATTACAGAATTTTGCATTTTTTTTGGTTATGTGACCAGTTTCAAAAAGTGTTTGAGTTTATGGTGCGCACAATATTGTAAACAAAAGCACTTCCAAATCAGGGTCAGACTCTATAAATTGTATGAAATAAAGAAAAAATTTTGTTAAAAGAAAAGTTTGAATAACTTCATACTAAAGTGTTTATTTACTGAACAAACAGCAAGCCAAACAAAAAATGTTTTTCTTTGTTAGTTTATGCAAAATAGGTGTATATATATTTTTTGAATTGCTTATATTCTTCAATTTTCATTAGCGCTACAGTATATAGAAGTCAATTACTTGAAGTTATTCCTGATGTTTCTACAGCCGATGTTGTATGTATTCTAAATATTTTTGAAAGTATCACCAATTAACTTTATTGAGGCTCTAAGAGTTTTTATTTTGTTTTTTTAAAAAATGATTTATACTTTGTTGTCTCTGTTTTCATTATTGTTATTATCCAGGTTTTTTTTCGGAATAAAAAAATGCTCTAGATGAATTATTATGCTCTAGCATAGTTAATCAAGGTTCTAATCAATGTGTACATATTCAAAAAGTGTTTTTTTTTTTTTTTAGGTGAGTTTTTTGTTGTTGCATCAATAAAAACTGAAACACATGTTACTAGCATGTCACAGAAATCACATGTCACTGGCTATTAGAAAACCATTTTTGTTCTAATAAAAGAATATCATTTAAAGTGAATGCTTTACTAGATTTTTATCAATTGGTTGCAAATGGCTTTTTAAGTTTAAAGTCTATAATGCAGTTTAATTTTATCAGTTCTTAAACCAATCAGCAATTAAACCAGTGTGTGATTTTTATTTAACTTGTAAAAAATAACCAAAAAATGTGTATTGCAATCTGTACTGTGTGAAAAAGAGTTTAAAGTGTAGTTGATGACAATATTATATACAGTGATGTATTGTTAATTGTCTTTTCTAGAGTCAAGATGATTGGGGCACAAATGATTGGGTATCAGAAATTCCTATCAAAACTAGTAAGTAAGTATTTTGCTTCCTTATAGTGTTTTTTTTTTTGTTAATTTAATTTTAAAAAATCTTAAGTTAAATATTTAGTATTTTGTCTTATTTTTAAAGTTCAGATGAAACAACATCTGGTTGTGATGCTACTGTACCTTTAAAGTCAAAGAGTTCTAAAACTGTGACCAACTTACATCCCATAGATAATTTAGTTATTTCTTATTTCAAGCCATTTTACGTGTAAGTGAAAGTATTTTGTGTGTTTATTTTTATGTGTAAGTGAAAGTATTTTGTCTAATGATGGAATGATCCAAAAATATGCAAAAAAAACTATTCATCATTTTTTTTTAATGTAAACACATTTTTTCTAGTTTTGTCCTGTCCGATTCAGATTTAGCCTTTGAAGAAAATACTTCTCATGAGCAACAGCTCTACGAAGATTATGTCACACAAGAGTTTAATCAGGTGAGTTTGAATAATACAGAGATCCACACTGAAGTTTATGAAAGAACCAGTGTAAAACATGGTGATCATGCGTTTTATCGCTTACAAAAGAAGATATCAGGCTCACCATCTCAATGCATGAGGTAAAAATATTTAAATAATACTTTGAGATTATGTGTGTGTTTATATATATATATATATATATATATATATATATATATATATATATATATATATATATATATATATATATATATATAAAACAGATAAGTTATATTTCGATAATACAAAATATCGACATATATTTTTAAATGAATTTTTTTGTTTGTTCCCATAATTAAGTTTCATTTTTATTTGTTTTCTTAAAAAATATATGAAGCTGTTGATTTTCATAGATATAGAAGAAATGGTGAACCTTTGATATTGTCGAGTGTTTCTACTCCGACCGCACCGTTTGAAACGATCCCTCCGTGTCCCTATTGCAATAAACATCGAGTATTTGAAATGCAGTTTATGCCTCATATTACAACGTGCTTAGTGGAGATAGATGGAGTGCGATCAATTAAAGAAAATAGAGAAAAAGTTTGTTTGGATTTTGGGTGTTTGTATGTTTTTACGTGTAGCGGGTCATGTTGGGATGATGGCGAAGGTGTAAGAGAAGAATATGTAATTATTCAGCCTGATCCCGACGAGGCTTTATTGTCAAAGGTCTTGTAAATATATTTAGTTAGTTTTCAATAAGTTTTTTGTAAAATTCATAGTCTCGTTTGTTTTTCATATGTTCTTCCTTTTCCCAAGTTCTTAAACTTGGGAAAAGGAAGAACATATGAAAGTTTTTGATTATTTGTTGTTGTTGTTGTTATTGAGTTCGAAAATTCATTTTTGCACTATTTTCATTTGGATTTTTTGATTTCTCAAATTCATTTTTTAACTGCTTCAGAAAATAAGAAAAATAGCTGTCGTTACCGTCAACTGGGGTGACTTTGGCCACTTTTTTGTCATTTTGTTTTCTTGTAAATTTTGTGCTTAGTTCTTTATATAAGTCATTACCTAATGCAGTTTTTCTGATGGAAATACCTAGCAATTCAAGGTATTTTTACTATGAAAATCATGTGATCCTTTTTCTCCTTCGGTGTGTTTTTAAAGCTCTCCTTCTTTTGGTTGGTTGCAACTCACCCCATGTGACATATGACGGAACTTGAATGATCGCAGGAATTTAAAGGCTCTCAACTTCTTGAAGTGGATCTAAAATATTGTTTCCCAAGCTCCTTCGGCTGCTCCTTTGGTTTGTTCCATTAAACTTTCTTTTATTTAAAAGCGTCTCTTAAAATTTCCGCTAACTCTGAACCTTTTAATATTACAATTACACCGACAGCATTATTCGTTTTTCCTTTTTCGTTCCGGTACTTAAATCATTTTTCTTGAATTGCAATTAGATGCGATCTATCACGATTCCTGCGACAACATGAAATTCGTAAGGATAAAACTATTAATAGATTAATGATATTTAATATATTCATAAGTAGAAAAAATTTCAGCAAAATGTTAACTTCATCACTGAGCGAGTTAGGCCATTAAAAAACACTTTCCTTGATAAAACTGTACGCAACAACTGGTCCCAGATCGCTCCTAAATTTTACTAAAGAACTCTATAAAAAGTGCAAAAAATTAAGTGGAACAAATCTAGAAACTGAAATATTATTTAAAAATTATCATTTAGAGAAAAATCAAAACTTTAATTAATGGCGGTCCGTTATGACAGTTATTCAGAAAGATACAAAAATTCGTACCACACTGTTAGTTGACAATTGTAATGTTAATTACACTTGTCAACTAACAGTGTGGTACGAATTAGTTAATACGTGTTGGGAGCGAAGTTTTCTGTTTTTCGTTCGCCGGGTTCCATTTCCGGAGTTTATTTAAAAATCAAGTATATACAGCGTTTTTTCGAAGTTCTGGACTAAAGTTAAAAAACTCGGTTTAGAAAGATGTTATGTTGTAATTTATACTATTATCTATATTATACACAATCAAATGTTCAAACTGCTAGATAATATCGATAATTTTATAGCATTTATGAATATTGGCTGCATCTAAGTGTATCGGCAAGAACACATTTTATTTCCGAGCTAAAATAACTGCACATTCCTTTCGGATATACGAGGGAAACTGTTGCGTTTCATTTACGAAGGAACCCGTTTAGAAAAGCACGTTAATTTACTAACAACAATTGATATTAAATATTCTTGTGCTTCATTGTACTTTTTTTTCATATATTTGCTGACGAAATGTAAATTTTTTTTTTTTTTTTGTCGCGATTTTCAAATTTAAAAGCTTGTTTTTCCGCATAAATAGAAGTTTTACAAATGTCTTTTAAGGGAGGGTTTATACAGTTTCACTTTTCATACTGGCGGTTACTTTGATTATATTCAACTGATCGTTTTCTAAATTAAAAGCAGGCTTGATCTTCATTTAGAATAATGGATACAGCTTCTTGTGATGGCGTGTTCACTTTTAATCGAAAACGTCTGTCCGCACAGTCGAACGCAAAAATTCAGCGTAAAACAAGAAGAGTATTTATTTTGGGATCAACGAAAAGCGGTAAAAGTTCGTTAGTTAAGCGATTTATTCACGACACATTCACTGACACATACATTCCTACAATTGAAGAATGCTACAATCTGGATTACGTTTATAAAGGTTATAATTTAAACTTGGACATTATAGATACATGCGGAGTATTCATGTTTCCTGTTATGAGAGATTTAAACATTAAAAAAGCTGATATTGTCATAGCAACTTATGAAATAAATAACGACGTATCCATTAAAGAAGCAATTGCATCGTGTAAAAAAGTAAACGAAATTCGCAAAGATGTTATTCCAGTTGTTCTAGTCGGCTGTAAGTCTGATTTAAATGATGAGAAGACGGAGTGCCAAGACACCATTGTTGGAGAGTTGGGTGGCTTAAAGTTTAAACATTTGATAACATCAGCAAAATTAAATATGAATGTCAAAGATGCTTTTGAGCTGGGTTTTGATGACATCATCAAAATAATTCCTAAAAAATCCTTGACTTCAATCGAACACTTCGTTAAAAAACGCGAAGAGAAGAAAAGAATAAACTTTTGTGTAATATACTGATGATAAAATTATAATGTGTAGGAGAAATCAAAACGGATTGGGATATTTTGAAGATTGTTTAGTATTTTACATTTTTTAAGCGTAGGCATTTTACTGTGACCATTTTTTGTGAGATTTAAATTGATTCATAAGAAATTTCTTTTTTTTATCTGTTTAATTGTTTGGTTTTAGACTAGCCGAGATAAAATTTTATAAATTAAAACTAATTAAATGTTTGAGAAAAGAATTCAATAATTATTTTAAATCATTTTGATTGAAATATTTGCACTATCGACTTACAGAAAATGTTAATTTTTTATTTTATATTTATATATTAAATTATATATTGTGAGCATATTTTGAGTTTTATTTCCTCCAGCCCCTCTAATCAAGTGTCTCCATAAATTTAAAAAACAGATCCATTAAAAAAACTTTAAACTTTAAAATAAGAACCAATAAAATTTTTTAGGAAGAACCAAAAATAACTTAAAATTATTGGAAGCAATCATTAAAAGCTATGAAAGCAATCTTTTGAGAATGCTCCCATGAATTTCAATTACTGCAATCAATGTTTAAGAAAAGGAAACGGATCTGGATATTTTTAAACACTTTTTTCCCCTTTAACTATGCAATAAAAGAACCTTCGAACGAGTTTACCATATAAGAAACCAATTAAATACTGGGCGAATTACCTTTTTTGCATGAAACTGGGCATTGTTGGTAAGTTCATAAACTAATTACAAAGGAACGGAGAAAGGGTTTTGATTTATTATCAAAAGTCTGTTGGAAAGAGATGTTTTTTTTGTTTTTTTTTGTCAAGAAATGTTTAAAAAGAGATCCAAGTTTCAGGAAATCCTTTTTAAGATTAAGATTATTCATCATTTTATTGAGTTTATTTTCTGGTCTTGGTTATATAACAACTTAGTCATCATTTAACCATGGGTTTTGGTTATCAGATTCTTCATTTTATTCAGTGAATCAGGCTGCCATAACATAACTAAGATATATTTTTGAACATCTAAACCCGACTCATTAACTATACGATTAGTAAAATATGATTAAAAAAAAAATATTGCGTTAGTAGCGGAATCTCAGGAAATGTATTTTTCCAAGTATTCTAAGGAATAGTGAATAAAAATCCTCGTGGAAAAAACTTTTGCACTGCATAAATAAAAATCACACAGTTTGGAAGTCTTTTTGAAAGTTAAAATTCTTTCAGCTGCCTTCTTATTAAATTTTACTTACTGTTACTTCATACCTAATTACCAAAACTCATGGCTTAATGATGACTAAGCTGTTATATAACCAAGAGCACAATGCAAATTTTTTATTTTTCTGAGTTTCTTGTTGAAACAAAAATACACCATCAAATTCAAACAACATCATCAAACTGCTATTGTATTTTGATCTAAATATTGGCAAAAATGTTTGCAGATATTGCTAAGATGCATTAAATTTAATTTAAGGGGTGATTATTAATTAATGAAAGAAAGCTTAATGGCTCATAACTTTTGAACAAACGCTTCTTTTTAAAAGCGGATTTTGTAGTCCGGTAGCATCTTTTTCTCTCTTTGGGAATCTTGTCGCATACTATGCATATAATAAGTATGCATGTATGGATGCATACATACATACATACATACATACATACATACATACATACATACATACATACATACATACATACATACATACATACATACATACATACATACATACATACATACATACATACATACATACATACATACATACATAAATACATACATACATA